>CAMRHE010001722.1:0-45927 GCA_947044405.1 Leptodactylus fallax
TTAAGTTGCAGAACTACCAGATGAGTGGGCTCATATTGCTGTTTCCTGGACACACACTCCCTTATGGATGACTGGCTTTATAGAAAAAATTCCCAAATGGGAGATGAGGATGTCTAGTTGCTATTACTAAGACCAGCAACAGCGGAAATGTGTCTGCCACTACCATCACCAGTGCCACCACAACCTTCCTGCAAGCTTCCCCTCCTTCTGGCCTAGGCAGTCTTTTCGGATATTGGCCCTGTGAATTGCCTAGAATTATTACTAACATCACTACTACCATCCTCTTCATCTGATGTCACCTTGACACTCTGACTCGGTTGCCAAATCCTATCTGCAAAAGAATAATCATCGGCAATGTCATCATCTAACCCACTTTTTTCTGACATCTCATGGCCATGGGATTCCTGCACATCCTCATAACTTCCACCTCCAGATTACCCCCTGGCATCCCTACCAGAACGACTACCAGTAGTAATACCACACCCCATGCCACTACCTCCACCACCAACAGTCATGTCTTCCTCCTCTGCTTGCACACAATGCTGACTGTTGTCATCCAGCTCATCAAAAAGAGGAAGTCTACTCTCACTAGGAGAAATAGATTGCTCTGCAGGTGCCACATCACTAGCAGGGATCTGTGTCAGTGAAGGAGACATGGTGGACAGTTCAAAAAGTCCCTGCTGTAAATTACGTGTTATGTAGGAGGAGGAGGAACACACAGAAACCTGACTCATGATATCATCATGAGCAAGTTAAATAATCAAAAATGTTATATTCAATCTCAGGAAATACAACAATCCTGCGGCTACTGGTGGTGCCACCAAAACCAGAAGTAGTGTTGCTGTTACCACTCACATTCTTATTGTTAGTATTCGCAGAAATGTTTCCTCCTCCTCCTTCTTTTTGTTATAAAAGCACTAAATGGGTAACCTGGCCACTGACTATTAGACTAGAATTGCTTCACTCTGCATTCAATAACATTTTTTTAGATTAGGGCAGGCTGCAAAACTGTGTACAAATAAATATATATATTTATGAGCAACAAACAAAAAAAAAAAAAAGCGTTCAAGAATCGCAATTTTTTTTAGAATAGCACACTCCATCACACTGTGTATTGGGTGAACAGAGCAGGAAAAAAAACACCTAAATAACAGCGTGGTTTTTTTTTTTTGTTGGTTTTTTTTTTAGATTAGTGCAGGCCTAATCAGCATGTTATTATGGCGGATGCCGAGAGATTAAAAGATCAAAACTGCAGGTGGAACCTCACGTATATTGTAATAACTCACCCAAAATAACCAAAATTAACACATTGGTTATCCAGGCTGATGTTTAGAGTCAGTTATTTTTCGAAGAATTGCCGAGCCCAACCTCTTATTATCTCCAATAATTGTATTTTACTTACATGGAGTATTGTGAATTTATGACATTGTCTCATCTTCTCTCCATTCAGGTTCCTACAATATAGAATCCTCTCAGTATCTTCTATATAAGAGAATATTCCTGATTGTCCCATCAAGGATGGAAAGAGACAGGAACAAGATGGCGGAAAGTCTATTAAATCTCACCCTAGAGATCATCTACCAGCTTACTGGAGAGGTGAGAGATTCTGATGATGTCACATTACATCATTCTTATCTATAGTAATAACAGATGATATGACTGGAGAGGTGATGGACTCTGCACATGTATGTAGTGATATTTATTAATGTGTCTCCCCATAACCAGGATTACACAGTAGTGAAGAAGACCTCTAGTGGGCGCTGTCAGGCTCCTGTGTATGAAGGATATGGAGGAACCCTGAGCCCAATCCTGGGGCCTCCACCTCACCTCCTGATACAGGAGGAGATCAATGGACAGAAGATCCTAGAACTCACCAACAAGATGCTGGAGCTGCTGACTGGAGAGGTGACACTGCTGGGAATGCTGGGACATTACACAGTAACTGGAGGGGTCTGGGTGATGACTGTATCATTGTGTTGTCAGGTTCCTATAAGGTGTCAGGATGTCGCTGTCTATTTCTCCATGGAGGAGTGGGAGTATTTAGAAGGACACAAGGATCTGTACAAGGAGGTGATGATGGAGGACCACCAGCCCCTCACATCAGCAGGTAATAGACATGACTATATACACATGGACTTCCATTATTTGTATGTACAGAATGAATTCAGTCCCTGTCTGTGTTTCCTACAGGTAGATCCAGTAAGAGGACAACACCGGAGAGATGTCCCAGTCCTCTTCTTCCACAGGATGATCAGGTAGATGGAGATATTCCCTATGATGTGTAGACGGGCTGTGAAGTCCTTGTGTCTCTTTCCTTCGTTGCTGACTTACAATATTTCTTTCACAGCCTCAGGATAAAGATCTGAACAATGTTATGGCCGCAACAATAAAAGCAGATCCCTATGTGAGTGGTGATGAGGAGTGTGAGGAGGACATTCCTACAGGGAACCGCCCAGGTGAGGAGTCACCACTGAATATACCACAGAACAGTCACAGATTCTCCTCATTCCCGACTACCATAGTTCTGTGTAGATTTCTGTGTCCTACATAAGATAAAGCATCTCCACCAATCCTACATACATGATAATATGGGTCACATGTCTACAGTATTTCTTTACTTTCTGACATTTGTATATTATACTGTATACAGACAGTGGAGGCAGCCAGATGTAAAAGAGATAAGCGGTGTCACCACAAGATAAGCGGCGCCACAAATCTGAGATCACACTGGTTAACCCCTTACTGACATTCACCATAGGCAGCCGATAATAGAAGTGAATGGATTTCTCAGTATATTGCAGTACATTAGTATTGCAGTATATTGTACCGGTTATCGCAGCGCCTAGGGGTCATGTAGGGGCTCTAAAAATAAAAAAAGATAAGGAGGAGAAGATTCTTAAGAAGAGCTTGTGAAGCTGAGTATTCTTCTTGGAATTGTCCTGACACTTATGTAAGGTTAATGAAGTATATGAGTTTTTGCTTGAGAACAGCAGATAAGATTAGGGTGTAATGTTCAGTATGGGGTCACAGGTCGCCCCAGAGATTTTCTTTCCTCCCTTATAAATAACTAAAACCTTGGTAATCGGATTTGTTCAGTTGATTCCCTTTCTGGGGCTCTGAAATGGGATTAGTTGGAGATAAATGACATATTTTATAATTATTTTGCCCAATTTTACCAATCCGGTGTTCGGTTTATTGATTCGGAGCTGGATCATTATTTGGACAAGATAAAATTTCCTTCTTTCTCTGCGGTTCAGGCTCAGATGCTGATTTAGATCTTGGGGAACTTAAAGAGGCTCAGTCATCTGCCCCTGCAAATAAGGCTCCAGGGTTACATGGATTCCCATGTCAGATTCTAAAATTGCATTTTCCGGGTATGTTTCCTTTTTTTTTGTAACATGCTTCAGAATTAGATGAAATCCCCAATCACATTTCTGGGTTTTTTGGTTGATCCAGCCAAATAGTCCCCAGAATAGGACCATCCCACAAGCCCATAGACAATGGAAGCAAGTCTGCTCCGGGTGTGCTGCATCTAAAGGAAGGGTCCGATGGGAGGGTTCCCATTTTTAGACCTCTCAATGGGGATATATATGATTTGTGTAATATTCTGAGCGTCAGCTCAGTGATTCTACCAAGAAATGTTTTTATTTTTCAAAGTTTGATTTCGAAAAAGTTATAAGAAGCACAAAAACTATATAAATTTGGCATCACTTAAATCATTACGACCCACAGAATTTAGGTAGCTTGGCATTTTGAAGATTATAAAGAAAGGAAAGTGTAAAGGTTTTGTCCTCCTATATATTTGGTATCTACTCCTAGAATCAGCTAAAAATAGAAATCATCATCCGACCTTACACTTACCCCAAAGCCATGGCTTCCTCATACATGACCATACTGTTCCTCCCCCTGTAGTAAAGTCCATGTAGGTATCAGGGAGTGTGTGAGACGGACACCACCTAATAGCACTGACTCACAGGATCCTTTATGATTCTACACTGAGCATTTCACTAGAAAGAGTGGTGACCGGCACACCGCAACATGGACCGATGAAGATGCTGGCCTCACCACACAAGTGGGAAACTGGAGGAGAACATCCTCGTGGCCGAACATCATGATCTTCTGGTCCGTGCTCCGAGATCTACTGCGAGATTGTCATCTGTTTTGCCACCAGTCTTGGTTAATTATTGGATATTGCTAGATGCCTTAATATATGTGTGGAAATTTATATATAGAAATGCTATAAAATATTAATATAACTTTTAATGTTCTATTATCTAAAGATGGTAAAATCTGTTTTCTACTTGTCAGATGACTGTGCCAGGAGCTCAGAGGGACATCTGATATCTACAGATTATAAAGCAGAGGATCATGGTATCACACAAGATCCATATGAAGAAAATGTTATTACCCCAGATATATCCTCAGCCATTATGAAGACTCATCTATCATCTGATCCTATTAGAAATATCATGTCTTCTGATTCATCACAAACTGCTAAGCAAAATACAAGATACCGAAGGAGTGATGTACATCAGAAAACTCACGCAAAGAAATTTTCATGTCCAGAATGTGGAAAATGTGTTACTCAGAAATCAGGTCTTGTTAAACATCTGAGAATTCACACAGGGGAGAAGCCATATTCATGTCCAAAATGTGGGAAATGTTTTAAAGGGAAGTCTAGTCTTAGTAGACATGACAGAACTCACACAGGGGAGAAGCCATATTCATGTTCAGAATGTGGGAAATGTTTTATGCAGAAATCAGGTCTTGTTGATCATCAAAAAACTCACACAGGAGAGAAGCCATATTCATGTTCAGAATGTGGGAAATGTTATACATCTAAATCAAATCTTGTTACACATCAAAGAATTCACACAGGAGAGAAGCCCTATTCATGTTCAGAATGTGGGAAATGTTTTAAAGGGAAGTCACATCTTAGTAGACATGAGAGAACTGAAATATGTACGAAGACATTTTCATGTTCAGAATGTGGCAAATGTTTTATGCAGAAATCAGGTCTTGTTGATCATCAAGAAACTCACACAAGAGAGAAGCCATATTCATGTTCAGAATGTGGGAAATGTTGTACATCTAAATCAAATCTTGTTACGCATCAAAGAATTCACACAGGAGAGAAGCCATATTCTTGTTCAGAATGTGGGAAATGTTGTACATCTAAATCAAATCTTGTTACACATCAAAGAATTCACACAGGAGAGAAGCCATTTTCATGTTCAGAATGTGGGAAATGTTTTACTTGGAGATCAAGTCTTCGTGATCATCAAAAGACTCACACAAGATAGAATCCATATTCCTGCCCAGAATGTAGGAAATACTCTACTTTTATATCAGATCTTAATAGACATCAGAGAATTCACAGGAGAGAATACATATACATGTCCAGAATGTGGGAAATTTAAATATAGATGTGTTTAAATTATTTTAATCAAAAGTCATCTACTAACTGCACATCAAAGAACTTGCTCAGTAAAAACTATTTCATGTCTAGATTGTAAAAGTTTTTACCTACACTCACATCTTACATACAATGGGGAAAAAGTATTTAGTCAGCCACCAATTGTGCAAGTTCTCCCACTTAAAAAGATGAGGCCGGCCTGTAATTGTCATCATAGGTAGACCTCAACTATGAGAGACAAAATGAGAAAACAAATCCAGAAAATCACATTGTCTGATTTTTTTAAGAATTTATTTGCAAATTATGGTGAAAGATAAGTATTTGGTCACCTACAAACAAGCAAGATTTCTGGCTCTCACAGACCTGTAACTTCTTCTTTAAGAGGCTTTTCTGTCCTCCACTCATTACCTGTAGTAATGGCTCCTGTTTGACATTGTTATCAGTATAAAAGACACCTGTCCACAACCTCAAACAGTCACACTCCAAACCCCACTATGGTGAAGACCAAAGAGTTGTGGAAGGACACCAGAAACAAAATGGTAGCCCTGCACCAGGCTGGGAAGACTGAATCTGCAATAGGCAAGCAGCTTGGTGTGAAGAAATCACCTGTGGGAGCAGACAGGACAAGGGAGAGCGGTAAGAGGAAAGGAGAAGGTCTGGCAATGTTTGTGAATAATAGATGGTGTAATCCTACGCACATTGTGATTAAAGAGCAAACTTGCTGTAAGGACATTGAACTATTAGCTGTGAGCATGAGACCTTTCTATCTACCAAGGGAACTATCGCATGTCATCGTGATAGCTGCATATGTCCCCCCCCCCCTCTGCGAAGGCTGAGGCTGCCTGTGAGGTCCTATAAGCCACGGTGAGCCAGTTGCAGTCGCTACACCCCCAGGCGCTCCTTCTTGTGTCTGGAGACTTCAACCATGCCTCCCCATCATCCACACTGCCCTCTTTCACACAGTATGTAACCTGCCACACAGGAGACAACAAAACACTGGACTTGTTCTTTGCCAACGCGAGGGAGGCATATAACTCATCAGCCCTACCACCCCTGGGGAGATCGGATCACAACCTAGTGCATCTCCGACCTGTGTACAAGCCACTTGTACGTAGAGAACCAGCTGTCACCCGCACAGTGAGGATATGGTCCGAGGAGAGTGATGAGGTGCTGAGGGATTGTTTTGACACAACCGCATGGGAAGTTCTGCAGGATTCTTATGGAGAAGATATAGAAGGACTCACACACTGCATAACGGACTACATTAATTTTTGTGTGGACAACACAGTACCCACAAAAGTGGTGAGGTGCTTCTCCAACAACAAACCATGGATTAACTCTGATATAAAAACACTACTTAAAGAGAAAAAGATGGCATTCAGGACAAGAGATAAGGAGGGGTTGAGGGAAGTACAAAAGGAGCTGAGGCATCAAATCAGGCAGGGAAAAGCCAGTTTTAAGGAAAAGATGAAAAAGCAAATGGAAAGAAAAGACATAAGGGGCGTCTGGGAGGGGCTTAAGTCAATTTTGGGTCATAAACAGTCTGTCTGCCAGATTGAGGCAGATGTTAATTGGCTTAATGAACTAAACCTATTCAACAGATTTGATCACACACCAGCTCCTCCCACCCCAGCATGTCCTTCGGTTCCCCCCACCACAATGACTTCACCCCATGCGGCTACTTCCCAACAGACCAGTAAATTCAGAAATCCGTCTTTACCTGACCACAGTCTGACCTTCACATGGGCCTAGGTGAGGAAGGAGATGAAAAAGATCAAGGCGAGGAAAGCCGCAGGGCCAGATGACATCAGTGCAAGGATAATTAAGACTAGTGGGGACCAGCTGTGTGGTATAATTACATATATGTATAATATGAGCCTGAGGCAGGAAATAGTCCCTGAATTATGGAAATCTTCTTGTGTGGTACCAGTTCCAAAGAAACCTCACCCTATGGACCTTAACGACTACAGACCTGTAGCACTGAAATCCCACCTGATGAAGATCTTAGAGAGATTGGTTCTCACACATCTCCGCCCTCTAGTGAGCCCCGCTATGGACCCTCTCCAGTTTGCTTATCGGCCGGGCATTGGGGTAGATGATGCCATCATCCACCTTCTACACAGGGCTCTGTCTCACCTGGAGAAACCAGAGAACACGGTGAGAATAATGTTCTTTGATTTTTCCAGTGCTTTTAACACCATACAGCCCAGGGTACTGAGAGACAAGCTGGGCCTTGCTGGAGTGGACCACCACTTCTACAACTGGATCCTAGACTACCTCACAAATCGACCTCAATACGTGAGAGCCCAAGACTGTGTCAGATACCGTGATCTGTAATACGGGAGCACCTCAGGGTACGGTTCTCGCCCCTTTCCTCTTCACACTGTACACTGCAGATTTTAGGTGCAACTCATCTAGCTGCTACCTACAGAAGTATTCTGACGACTCTGCAATAGTAGGCCTCATCACAGACGATGATGACAGGGAGTACAGAGAACTGAACCGAGATTTTGTGGACTGGTGCCAGCGGAACCACCGGAAGATCAACGCGGGGAAGACCAAGGAGATGGTGGTGGACTTCTGTAAAGGCAGATGCCCTCCTAAACCAGTGGACATCCTGGGGACGAGCATCGAGATTGTGAATACCTATAAGTACCTGGGTTTTCTCCTTAATAATAACCTGGACTGGGCAGATCATATGGAGGTCCTGTACAGGAAGGGCCACAGCAGGCTCTACCTGCTTAGGAAGCTGAGAGCCTTTGGAATCCGGGGGGCACTTCTTAGGACTTTCTTCAACTCGGTAGTGGCATCAGCCATCTTCTTTGGAGTGGCCTGCTGGGGGAGCAGTATATCAACCAGGGACAGAAATAAACTTGACAAGCTGATTGGAAGGGCCAGCTCTGTCCTGGGGAGCCCACTGGACTCCATGCAGAATAAGAAGTCCCATCCCATGCATGAGACTTTGATTGCGCTGGGCAGTACTGTCAGTGACCGACTGCTCCACCCTAAGTGTGAGAAGGAGCGCTATCGGAAGTCTTTCCTCCCCACCGCGGTTAGGCTGTACAACCAACACCGACCTAAGCGGTGATAAATACACACAGAGAAATGAAATATCTTTCTGCCTGTTAAATCCCCCCCCCCCCTCCTCTGCTACGTCCTATCTGTCTGTCTACTATCAATGTAATGCCTCTTACCTTGGAACATTACTGTACATGTTGTATTTGTATTTGAATCTGCTTATCTTTGCTGTTGTAACACACTGAATTTCCCCATTGTGGGACTATTAAAGGACTATTTTATTATATTATATAATAATTAGAAAATGGAAGACATACAAGACCACTGATAATCTCCCTCCATCAGGGGCTCCACGCAAGATCTTACCCCATGGGGTCAAAATGAGCACAAGAACGGTGAGCAAAAATCCCAGAACCACACGGGGGACCTAGTGACTGACCTGTAGAAAGCTGGGACTAACGTAACAAAGGCTACCATCAGTAACACACTACGCCGCCAGGGACTCAGATCCTGCAGTGCCAGACGTGTCCCCCTGCTTAAGCCAGGACATATCCGGGTTCGTCTGAAGTTTGCTAGAGAGCATTTGGATGTTCCAGAAGAGTATTGGGAGAATGTCATATGGTCAGATGAAACCAAAGTAGAACTGTTTGGTAGAAACACAACTCGTCGTGTCTGGAGGAGAGTGAATGCTGAGTGCCATCCAAATAACACCATACCTACTGAGAAGCATGAGGGTGGCAACATCATGCTTTGGGGTTGTTTCTCTGCAACGGGACCAGGACAACTGATCCGTGTACATGAAAGAATGAATGGGGCCATGTATTGTGGGGTTTTGAGTGCAAACCTCCTTCCATCAACAAGGGCATTGAAGATGAAACGTGGCTGGGTCTTTCAGCATGACAATGATCCCAAGCACACAGCCAGGGCAACGAAGGAGCGGCTTTGTAAGAAGCATTTCGAGGTCCTGGAGTGGCCTAGCCAGTCTCCAGATCTCAACCCCATAGAAAACCTTTGGAGGGAGTTGAAAGTCCGTGTTGTCCAGCGACAGCCCCAAAACATCCCTGCTCTAGAGGAGATCTGCATGGAGGAATGGGCCAACATACCAGCAACAGTGTGTGCCGACCTTGTGAAGACTTACAGAAAACGTTTGACCTCTGTCATTGCCAACAAAGGATATATAACAAAGTACTGAGATGAACTTTTGTTATTGACCAAATACTTATTTTCCACCATAATTTGCAAATAAATTCTTTAAAAATCATACAATGTGATTTTCTGGATTTGTTTTCTCATTTTGTCTCTCATAGTTGAGGTCTACCTATGATGACAATTACAGGCCGGCCTCATCTTTATAAGTGGGAGAACTTGCACAATTGGTGGCCGACTAAATACTTATTTTCCCCACTGTAGGTTGTCCAACGATTTTTTTTTTTAATCCAGCACCAAAATCTGAGAATTTGAAAATTGTGTAAGATAATGATTAAAATACCTGTGTATAGCGCCCCCTGCTGTTTGTTTTTTTTTCTTCCTCGCTCACTCCAGTAACAGTATAAAGGTGGACGACCATCTCCTCTTCGAACAAGCAGAGAAGAAAGTGCACTGCTTTGTCTGTACATGGGATCGCTGGAAACTTTAATGTAGTGATTGACATTTCGTCTCTTTTCTTTGAGCTGGATCATTTGACTCCCTGTTTAATGTACTTTTCTATGTTATACAGACAGACGTGATATGGTTACAAGGGGCAGGGTTATGTGTCTAGTGGGCGGGTAACAGATTAGGGTTGGGATTAGCTGTCTGCAGAGCAAGAATTATGGTAAAACATTTGGCTATTAGCAAGGAGCCGACTCCCGTAGTTCTGATATAGCCGGCACGTAGAGTTGGGTCATTCGTGAACAGCCAATCCCTACTGCAATGTGTACACGGTAGGGAAAAGTACAGAGACAGCTTTTTAGAGCAAACTATTATAGTCATTGTCACCGCAATGCCTCCGTATGTGTTAGTGCTTTATCACACTAAGTACTTTTCTGTCCATGTGCTATCTGTGAAAGAATCGGACAGCGCACTGACCCATTATTAGTCATTGGGGTATTTCACGGACACTGAGAAAAAAAAAATCGTGACGCCTATTTTTTATCTTTCTACTCTTGACCATTCAATTTATAGGTCTGTGAAATAAACGAACAGCACACGGACATTATCACATATTGTTATAGATCTATAGGCCCATCACAAATGAATTATTATTATTATCATACCCAACACCATCAGTGGTACCAGGTAGGAACCGAAGGAGGTGGATGGGTCTGGCCTGGTGTTGACCCTGTACTTCCCCTGCACCCATGAGGTGATGTCAGTACTAGAAAGCTCCGGGCCTTGCTGCATTTCTAAATTGTAGCCTCTGATGCTGATAACATTGACCCAGTGGGCCATGACAGCTAATGTATTGTTTCTGCCCATAATTTATGCTCCACGTATTGAGGGTGGCGGGCACCTTTCCCCACATGGACATTTACAAGTAGAGGCCCAAATGGCCATCAAGCAGGGACAACTTTCCTCAAGAAATATTCACGGCTAGGTATTCTCTATGGAGACGGTGCGCTGCCATCTGTTGTCGAAACGCAGTGAATTCCACTAAGTTGCACGGCAGCGACGGCACCGCCAGTAACTGCGCCAGGTGGGAGTTAAACTGGCAGATCAGACGGATGACTGGGAGCAGATTGCGAGGAGGAGAAGCAGATGGAGATGATAATAATGAATGATGTGACTTTGTTATGAATAAAGTTTTATCAGAATTGTCACAAATTGGTTCTAATACAAGATATGTCTCACTTGCTGTATACCAATTCTGTCAGGTATCCATCCTGCTCAGCTACACACACGTTTGTGCCGCATCCCAGATGGAGGAGACTGGAGGATGGGAGTTGTAGTGGCGGATGATGTGCCACCTGCTAGGCCGAGTACACTCCAGCTTCGCTCCTGGGCCGGACACTGTTGAGGGGGGTCCTGCAGCACTACTGGATGGTGGTGGTAGTAGTTTCCTTCAGGTCGCTTCCAGTTGAAGAGTGGACCTCTCCAGGGCCGGCGTTAGGGGGGGGCAAACTGGGCAATTGCCCAGGGCCCCGTCCCCAAAGGGGCCACCGGGATCCGGAACCTGATGACTCCAAATCCCGGAGTCAGGCCCGGCCAAATCAATAACAGAAAGGGATTGCAGGGCCCCTTTCCGAGGTGATTAAAAATAACAAACATTTTTACTCACCTGTCCTTGGCGTCCGACGTCATCTTCTGGTGTTCCGGACATCACCGCTGAGGCCTGGCCTCAGCCTTAGCGATCACGTGGGGCGTGCTCACGTAATCGCTGAGGCCCAATCACAGGCCTCAGCGGTGACGTCCACAACGCGTGACGTCAACTGCAGAGAAGAAGAAGCCAGCGCCGGCGGGGATAACGGAGCAGCGCGAAGAGGCCCAGGAGAGGTAAGACAAGGTGAGTATAACTGTTTGTTATTTTCCCTCACCTCCCCCGGGCCTTCGATTATTATACTCTGGGGTCTGAAGAGACCCTAGAATATAATAAAATAATAGCAGTGTAGGGCCCCTGTGGAGCATTATACTGGGGGGTCCCTCTGGATAGCATATTATACTGTGTGGGGCCACTGTGGAGCATTATACTGGGAAAGGGGCCCTCTGGAGAGCATGTTATATTCTGTGGGCCTCTGTGGAAAATTATAATGTGGGGGGGTGGGGCTCTGGAGATAATGTTATATTATGTGGGGCCAGTTTGGAGCATTATGCTCTCCAGAGGGGCCCCCCAGTATAATGCTCCACAGTGGCTCCACACAGTTTAATATGCTCTCCAGAGGGGCCCCCCAGTATAATGCTTCAAAGTGGCCCCACAGAATATAACATGTTCTCCAGAGGGCCCTCTCCCCTGTATAATGCTCCACAGTGGCCCCACACAGTATAATATGCTCTCCAGAGCCCCCCCCCAGTATAATGCTCTACTGTTTCCCCACACAGTATAATATGCTATATTATACTGTGCGGGGCCACTGTGGAGCATTATACTGGGGGGGGGCTCTGGAGAGCATTTTATACTGTTTTGGGCCGCTGTGGAGTATTATACTAGGGAAACCTCTCTGGGCAGTATATTATACTGTGTGGAGGCCATTTCTGGAGCATGTTATACTGAGTGGGGTCACTGTGGAGTATTATTCTGGGGGGGGGCCATCAGCAGAGCATATTATATTGCGTGGCGCCACTGTGGGGCATTATTCGGGGGGAGGACTAATGAGCATTATACTAGGGGGCCCTCTAGAGAGCATATCATACTGCGTGGGGCCTACTGTGGAACATTATACTGGGGGGACGCTCTGGGGAGCATAATATATTGCGTGGGGCCACTGTGGAGCAAAATACTGGAGGGGGCACTGTGGAGCATTATACTAGCGGGGGCCCTCTGGGGAGCATATTATACTATGGGCCACTATGGAGCTTTATACTGGGGGAAGGGACAGTGTGGGGAGCTTGTCATACTGTGTGGAGCCACTGTGGAGTGTATTATATTGTGTGTGGCTTTTCGAGAGCATATGATACTCTGTGGGGCCATTGTAGAGCATTATACTGGGGGGGACTGTGGGGAACATATTATACTGTGGGGAACCACTGTGGAGCATTATACTGGGGGAACCCCTCTGGGGAGTATATTATACTGTGTGGAGGTCATTATGGAGCATGTTATACTGTGTTAGGCCACTGGAGCATTATACTGGGGGGGTGCATATTATACTGTATGGAGCATATTATATTGTGTGGGGCTGCTGGGGAGCATATTGCACTGTCTGGGGCCACTAAGGGGTAGTATACTGTGTTGGCCACTGTGGAGTATTATACTGTGGGAGCCTTACATACCATGTGGGGCCACTATGGGGGGCTCGGGGGAGCATTTTATACTGTGTGGGGTCACTGTGGAGCATTATATACCATGTGGGGAAACTGGAGGGCTCAGGAGAGCATTTTATACTGTGGAGCATTATATACCATATGGAGCATTATACTGTGTGGGGGAGGGGCTCAGAATTCCTGCTGGCAGCCCTGTGTGCTATGTCAGCATCACAGCTCCCTCACTATAATCTTGCACATACGTGTAGTGCCCCATGGCCATGTCATTCCCCATACAGTACTGTGCATGAGCTGGCCATGGAGTTATTGGGGCCTGCACAGTACTCTAGGGTTTACCTATACTGGGAACATACTCAGTAACACCAGACAGCACATACAGTATGTAAGACTTCAGTGAAGGAGCCGCGGTGTAGGCTATTAGCAGGAAGCTGCTGGGTGGGGCCCCAGAACAAGTTCCTCTGGTGGGCCTAAGGCCCTTCAGTCCGACACTGTATAACGGAGAACTATTATATATAAGGGTGGGTTACTATATATAATTGGGAAACTTAAGTATGAGGGGGCTATTATAGGGGGGAACTATTATTTATAAGATGGGCTATTATTTATAAGGGGGGAACTATTATATATAAGGCATCCATTATAAGGGGGAGCCTATTATTTATAAGAGGGGAACTTTTTATAAGGGGGGTATAATTGTTAAGTGGGCTTATTTATAAAGGGGGCTATTAGTGATAATGGGGACTATTATTTATAAGGGTAACTATTATTCATGAGGGGGCTATTATTTATAAGGGAGCAGTATTATCTTTATGGGATGTCTGTTACTGATAAGGGGGAATATTACTGATACAGGGCACTATTTATCATTTATAAGGGTGCTATTACTGATAAAGGTGTAATATTATTTATAAGGAGGCGCTATAATAACTGATGACTGGGTGCAAAAATCTATTAGGCGGTGCAAAGGGTCTCATTTGAATTGTGTGTGGTAAAATGGGGCTTGTTATTACTTTTTTGTTGGCAGAAAGGAGGCGTTATTATAGGGGTTGTCACTGGAAGACGATAGTGTTGTTTGCATATCAGCATTTGGGGCCCCCACTTTTAATTTTGCCCAGGGCCCCACTTTGTCTAAAACCAGCCCTGGACCTCTCCTCTCTGCGCCGGTGTGATGGTGGACGGAAAGGCCCTGATGGTAATGCAGGCACGACTCAGGATACCAGCAGTGCAGTTGAACAGGAACAGTTTTTATTTGCAACAAATGAAAACAGGTACAATGGCAGCTTCCAAATGGGGGTAGTAGTAGTGCAAAGTCCAATCCCCCAGCCTTGGTTCTAGGAGGGTGCCCAGGGATAATACAGGCTCTATGGCAGACTTCTCCAACTATTCCTCCTCTCGTGCCACTCCCAGATGAGGATGCTGGGGACAGTGGTGCAGGGAGCTCTGACAGGGGTCTGGTTACCTTTTGATTAGGCCTGAGTGAGTTCCTCCTGTCAGTATCCTCCACTGCTCCTACTGGCACAGAATGCAAATGTCCAGACAGCGGTACACCCTTCTGAGGGCTGTCTCTAGATGAGCCTGGGGCAGATAATAATCCTCCTAGAGGCTGTATAGGTAGCCAATGAGCTCCAGTCCAGGTGTTGTCTGTAGGGATGCTCTGCACACTGTCTCAGCTCCACACTACACACTGGACTGAGGCTTCAACAGACGCCCAGAAGACCTAGGTCTCCCACAACCCTGCCCAGTGGTCAGTGATTGGCCAGGGCTGAACCAAGGGAAAGGGTTTGAAACACTGGGGGAGAAAACAACAGGAAAACTGCAAAACAGTGTATTTACAAGTCACATAACATAGAACACAGAGGACGGGACATACAAACACAACCCAGAGGCACAAAAGACATACAATTAAAGCAGTAGAACTCTGGGATGCTGCATTTCTCCGCTATTTTAACCTTAGCCGCCCTCGGCGAATCTTAGCCCAGGCCAGGGAAGGAGCTACAGCGGACAAGACAAGACGAACAAGGGAAAAACAGTGTTAGGCATAACAAATATTACAGTATATACAACGCAAGACAAGGATCTGTTGAATGGCCAGCAGAAGGGAAAAGGTGGAAAGGGCCGAAGAACCAGCACCTGAGGCACAAGCCCGTTAGTGTCCACTCTCAGGTCTGCTGTAAACTTAGGGAAAAAGAGCGATGACGTCACAAAAGGGTCCCTGAGGCACAGGTGCATTAGTGTCCAATCTCAGGGCCTCACAAGAAACAATAGGGATGCCAGGGCACAAGTATGTGAGTGTCCAATCCTGGAGCAAGGGATCAGTATACATCAGGGTGAACTGGGGCAGTGTCCACAAGTTCGAACTGGGGTAACTGGTGGCTATTTACAACTGTAGGAGTTCAGGGAGTCACTCCAGGTAGCCACCTTGGAGTGCACAAAACTTAGAGGATCTCTCCAGCCAGGAGGGCTGGAGGGTACAAACTTGATCACCCCAGTCAGGTATAGACTGGGGGGCACAAAACTTACTGGAGGCAGCCTCCTCACTTCTCAGCCTCTGTGGGTGGTGATCCCAATGTCTTTGGAGGTGAAGATGGAGTGGATGGCGTCATTGCAGACTCTAGCAAACCAGACAGAAGTTGCATCTCCAGGGCCTTTTCTCCATGGCCCGGCAGAAGGTGGTGACGGTAGACGGGTTCATGCTGCTCTTGTACACCGATGGTTCTACTTGTTGTGCAGCTGTTGGTGTTGCAGAGTGACCTCCAACAGAGATGTGGTCACCCCCTGTGATGTTGATAGTGCTAAGGACAGCAGGTGGTGATGCAGCAGGAGCACGGCGTGACGGTGATGCAGGTGTTCTGGTGCAGCCTGGAGTGAAGTGGACCGTAGGCCAGGCCTATGGCTGTTGTTAGCAGGCAAACTGGGGTGGCTGTAGCAGAGTCTTTCCAGACCTCTTGTAGTGGTGGTGACATAGGGACTCGGTCAATGTCAGCTGCCCAGAATCCCTTAGAGTCAACTTTAAGGGTAAACTCAACTTTCTCACCTGGGTGCAGATTATGCAGTTGTTCCAGCAGCCCAAGCTTTTTCACCGACCTCCAGTTGACAAACACGTTGAGGCGTTCAGAATCCTCCGCGATGAACCCACAGCCATTATAACGGTCAAAGTCCATAACAGTACCTCTCCTTCGGTCAGACATCTCGCCTTCTACAGATGTTTCTCGACCAGCCTGTCTAAGGGAATACGCCTTTTTTTCCTCCACTTTTAACTGTTGGTGCCTGGCCAGTGTAGTAGGCCTTTGGGCGTGAATGACAGGTGGCGGGATAGCAGCAGATGTAACAGGGGCTCCAGCTGGAGTCCCAGTAGTAGCCAGCACCGCAGCTACAGGAATCTCTTCCATCAGTTCCCCAGCTTCCATCTCTTCTCCCCAAATCCAAGCTTCAGCATCCCAGTTGATACCCCTGACTGGTGAGGGACATGTCATCTTACGCAGCAGGATATAGTGGCTCTGCTTTGCAGTGAATACAGTCGCTGAACTTGCGCAGTACTCTCTGGAACTTTCCAGGCACAAACTTTTGATGAATAGTTGGTGGGCGGTGCTAACTAGGCATAGGACAGGTTGATTTGGACTCACCCAAGATGGCGGCACCCTGGAGGCTCCGCTGACGCTGTCCTGTAGGAGGGGCTGTCCCGCTGACGTCAGTGGCTGCTGGCTGGTCTCTGTTTGAACAGGTGGGAGCTTGTCCGTTGCTATGCTGACGCAGGTCTTTCCTGCCTGAGTGCTGGTTTGGCGGGTTGGCGGTTAACCTGTGCGGATCTGTAGAATGTTGAATGATGCAGCTCCTTCTGAGGCTGAGTTAACCCCTTGTGAGCTGGGCTCACGTGCACAGGAGGTGTTGCAGCACAGTATACAGTCTAGTAATGGCTGACATACAAGCCATCCACAACCTGTCCCCTCCATTCATCTCTGACCTAATCTCCCGCTGCCTGCCCACACGTAACCTCTGATCCTCTCACGACCTTCTTTTTGCTCTGCTCTTATCTGCTCTTCACACAACCAACTCCAAGACTCTTCCCACGCATCCCCCATACCCTTGAACTCAACACCATGGAAGATAAGACTGTCCCCTATAATCACAAGATTCAAGTGGACCCTGAAGTCTTATCTCTTCAGGAAGGCCTACAACCTCCAATAGCACTACTGCCACCACACCACCATCTGTACAGCCGCTACCATCACCTATTGTCACTGTTCCCCTTCCCTCATAGATTGTAAACCTTGCGGGCAGGGCCCTCAATCCCGTTGTGCCAGTTGGTTACTATGTTAGAACTGTACTTGTTTTGTTTATTTTGTATTTAGTATGTAAACCCTCAAATGTACAGCACCATGGGATTAATATAATAATGTACAGCACCATGGGATTAATATAATAATGTACAGCACCCTGGGATTAATATAATAATATACAGCACCATGGGATTAATATAATAATGTACAGCACCATGGGATTAATATAATAATGTACAGAGCACCATGGGATTAATATAATAATGTACAGAGCACCATGGGATTAATATAATAATAAACAGAGTACCATGGAATTAATAGTGATCTAAAAAAAAAATAATAATGGGTACAAATCACACACAGACAGCTCTAGTACATACACGTCACACACAGACAGCTCCGCTACATACACGTCACACACAGACAGCTCCGCTACATACACGTGTAGCCCTATTTGGGGGGGGGGTATGAGTATTATCCCTCCCGCAACAGACTCTGGCGCTGACCTGTGTGTATAATGGGACCTGAAGCCTTCGCTGAAGGGAAGAGTGGGAACATATATGAAATATATCAGTGCCTCCACCCAGGATAGAGCCTCTGTATTACAGGGAGGATCTCCTCCTGGGACTTACCCATGAAGTACAGTTAGTAGCCTTAACAAGGATCACTGTACTAATCTCACAGTCTGAAGAATACATACAGATACCACATAAGGTTATAACAGTAGCTTTATAAGTATCAACAGGGTAATAATACATACATAAAATATACTCAGAACACAGCAATACTACAACAACCAGCAAGTCCTCAACCGTCTTAAGTTATATACCCGGGTATATATATAAATATATAGCAAGAGTCCAGTGCACAATACCTCCAGGCAACAGAAGAGATGCAGGGGCCCCTGTGGATGACTGTGGATCCTCGGATTCTTCCAGGAGATGACAGACAGCCGATCAGGAGATGATGATGATGATGGTGAGATTCTTCACAGGCAGCAAACAGGGCGACGGTGACGGCAGTAGATGCAGGCCTGACTACCCTAACACTGAGTCCTTAACCTGCCAGCTAAACTACTAGTGCCACCGGGCCTCTAACTAGCTAGTTGGCCTTCGGAAGCCTAACCTATCACTGACCTGAACTATATATATATATATGGATCCCTAACTACGGTTACTAGCTAGGTCCTGTGAGTATATAGGGGGTAACACATACCTAACTATATACTGTGAAGTAAAGAGGAACAAGTGGCTCTTAGACTCCCCCAGACATAACATGTCTGTCTCAGCAGCTCTGCTCACATCTCTCCCCCCAGCAGCTCTGCCTCACATGTGTCTGACTCACTGTATTTACAAAACAAAACTTGCACTAAATGCCTGGGGTCTCTGAAGCCAAACTGCAGTTGCAAAGAAGCCAGATACATTATATACTAGTAGAAATGGCAGTTCCCTACACTCTCCCTCTGGTGAAATCTTTACGTCACGTCAAAGACATACAAAGTCATAGTATACAGTCAACATTACCAATGACAATATCAATATGGTTGCTTTTGCATTTACAGAGTCACAACAGGTTAATAGGTATACATGCCAGCAGGAGCGAAAATTGGTAACATATTGACCAAAGTGGACACTGCACCCACCCAAGCATGGTATAAATGAGGCTGAGTAGTAAATCTGGGGTCCCCCAAACTATCATATGTCAGCATAGGTGGAGGGTGTCTAATTCTCTCTCCTCTCCGTACCTCTCTCTGAGGTAAACTAGCATGTCCAGGCCCTAAACTAGGGTTGTCTGCCATGGGAGGGGATGGTGCTGGTGGCGTAGGAGAGCTAGATCCCTGCTCATCTGTAGACACAGATCTAGGTACGAATTCTGGAGTTTGAGGGTTCATAGGTCTCCCTGAAGGAGAAGATACTGGTGATCTAGGAACGTCAGGAGCCACAGTCCAATCACTCTCAGGAGTTTCAGGAAGGTCAGGTGGAATATCGGCTAAGGACTGTGGAGAATCGCAGGCCGAGCCATCATTGGAGATATCCATACCATCAATCTGAGGTACAGGCAACAAATGATTTCTATGCCAAGTCCTGATCGTCCCGTCCTTTTATCTTGTAGACTGGTATTCCAGGCAACCGATCTACCACTGTAAAGAGTTCACTCCGCCATCGATCAGCCAGCTTATGTTTTGCAGATGCTCCCAAATTCCGTAGCAGAACATGGTCCCCAGGGTTCAATTCTCGGTATCTTACTCGAAGATCAAATCTCCTTTTATTTCCTTCATTCACTTTGGCCGCATTTTCCTCAGCCAGCTGATAAGCACTCTTAAGCGTTTCTTTCAAACGTGCCACGTATCGGTAATGATCTCGATGACTGATACCATCGGTAGAAACTCCCAACAAGATGTCAATAGGTAGCCTAGGCTCTCTTCCAAACATCAGAAAGTATGGTGAATATCCTGTGCTCTCGTGCCTTGTACTATTATAGGCATGCACCATAGCCTCCACTTTTCGACTCCAGGATCGCTTATCCTCAATTCGTAAGGTACCAAGCATATCAAGTAAAGTCCTGTTAAATCTTTCAGGAAGGGCATCTCCCTCTGGATGGTAAGGCGTCGTCCGACTTTTGCGGATGTTCAACAACTGAAGTAACTCTTTGATCAGGTTACTCTCAAAATCCCGGCCTTGATCAGAATGCAACCGGTGTGGTAAGCCATAATGGATAAAATACTTTTCCCAAAGCACTCTTGCAACAGTGACTGCTTTTTGATCCTTAGTCGGAAAGGCTTGAGCATATCGTGTGAAGTGATCAGTCACCACCAATACATTTCCAAATCCTCTGGAGTCGTTGTCAATACAAAGGAAGTCTATGCAGACAAGATCCATGGGGCCCGAACTCTTCAAGTGTCCCATGAAGGCCGCTCGAACCGGGACAGTCTTCCTCTGCAAACATCTGCGACAGCACCTACACAGACGAGTCACGGTATCTCTCATTTTGGGCCAGTAGAATCGGTCTTGTATTAGGCCATAAGTCTTCTCAGGTCCCAAATGACCATGATAATCATGCAGACTTCGGAAAATCATCTTCTGAAAGCAGCTTGGAATAACTAGTTGGCGCCTTCCAGGGTGATCATGATACAGCACCACACGATAAAGTAGGCCATTGTCTATTTCAAACTTCTCCCAATCTCGTAGAAGTTGACTGCATTCAGAGGGTAGGGATGTCTTTAACATTTCTCTGTCTTGAAAACTCACTGCTTGATAAAGAGGTCCAATTAAAGGATCAGTCTTTTGACTCCAGATCATTCGCTTTGAAGATATAGAACAACTCTCAAAGGATCCTAAAGCGGCAGGGTAGGCAAACATGTCTGGTACAGCTTCGGGACCTCCCCCAATAGAGTCAATAAGCCGAGTTTCAGAAAAGGCTACTCGGTCTTCAACTACAGCAGCCATGGCACACAAAGCTCCTACTCCAGGACTTGGCACTTCTTCCCATTCATCCACTACTTCCGGACTAGGTAATCCAGGCCGTCTTGATAGAGCATCTGCCCCAATGTTTTTAGGCCCCGATTTATACTTGAGTGTGAATTGGTAGTTGGATAAAGCTGCCAACCAGCGATGTCCTGTAGCATCGAGTTTAGCGGTTGACAAAACGTATGTCAGTGGATTGTTGTCTGTTCTTACTTCAAACGTGGCTCCGTATAAATAGTCATGTAATTTATCAACAATGGCCCACTTGAGCGCCAAAAACTCCAATTTATGTACTGGATAATTTTTCTCGCTGGGAGAAAGACTTCGACTTATGAAAGCTATGGGCCGTAACCCGGCCGGGTATTCTTGGTGCAGCACGCCACCTAATCCTTCAAAGCTGGCATCTACATGTAGCACATATGGCTTATGTGCATCAGCATAAGCCAGAACGGGAGCTTCTGTCAATTTCTTCTTCAACAACTTAAATGCTTCTTCACAATCCGCAGTCCACCTATCGCCAAAAAGGCTTTTGGAAGACCCTTTCTTCTTTCCCGGATCTCCTGCATCACTCTTCAACAGGTCGAGGAGGGCTCGAGCAATTTTTGAATATCCTTCCACAAATCGTCGATAGAATCCACAAAACCCCAAGAAAGATTGCAACTCCGTAATATTTTGCGGTCGGGGCCAATTCACCACAGCTTCAATCTTACCAGGATCGGTAGCAACTCCTTCAGCAGAAACAATATGACCTACATAAGTGACCGAAGATCTACAAAATTTGCATTTGTCAGCCGACAACTTCAGCCCCTCTTCTTTTAAGCGATGGAGTACTCTCATGAGTCGTTCTTCATGTTCTTCCAGCGTCTTTCCAAACACAATAATGTCATCAAGATATACAAGGCATTCCCGGGGCACTAAATCACCTAACACTCTTTCCATCAACCTTTGGAACGTTGCTGGCGCACCTTTTGTACCTTGCGGCATACGAGTGAACTGAAAGAAACCCAAGGGGCATATGAAGGCTGTCTTTTCCTGATCCTCAGGTGCCATTGGGACTTGATAGTATCCCGATCTTAGGTCCAGCACTGTGAACCAACAGTTTCCATTCAGAGATTCCAGAGCTTCTTCAATTCTCGGCAGTGTATACTGATCAGGTAAGGTTCTCCGGTTCAGAGTTCTGTAATCCACACATAGGCGAATTGCTCCAGATTTTTTTCTTACCACCACAATAGGTGAGGCATAGGGGCTCTTACTGTCCACAATGATCCCCTGACCTTTCATTTGCTGTAGAGTCTGTCTTAACTCATCAACATCCTTTGGAGCAACTCTCCGTGGTCGCTCCCGGAAGGGAGTAGAATCGGTCAATCGGAAAGTGTGTTGAGCACTTTTAGCACAACCTACATCCATATCATCCATGGAGAACACTTCCGATAATTCAGACAACTTCTGTGTCAGTCGCTGATTCCAGGCCTCTGGTAAATGTGGATCACTCAAGTCAAGATTGAGATTAGGGATTGCATCTCGGATTTGAATCCTGCACACTTCAGCGTATGGATTTACTCCAAGCACAGGGTAGCAGTGGGCCACATTCTGGTATGGTCCAATTACAATCGGATGCGGTGAACAGTTCCTCACTGTCACACAGGTAGATAACTCCACTTTATTTCTCCAGTCCTTTCTCTCTGGGATCACCATCCAGCCATTCTGGTTAATCATTTCTTCAGGGGTTTCCATAAGGACATAACTCCCCCCTTCAAGCAAATCGGGAGCAATGCTGGAGGCTACTCTCAGAATTCTCTCCCCGCCGGCAGGAACTTCCACGGTTCTCTCACCGATATGATATACCATTCCATGTCGATAGCCAGTAGACAGGGCATCACAGAGTTCTCTAAGATCAGAAGATATATTCACCGGCTGAGCTGCAGGGTTCCAATCTCTTCCAAGAAACTTCTGAAAAGCATAATGCACTGCGGGACAATTAGTGCCAAGTATCACAGGAGCTGCACAAGAATCCCCTGTATCAGGGCAGACAAGAGCCGTAATCTTCATGGGAGCGACACTCTGATCTTCTAATTCAGGGACAGCTATAACTACTTGTAGGCTGCCATCTACAGGATATGATCCTGAATTAAGCCCCCACAATTTCATTTGTCCTGTAGACTGAAGAGGTATATCCCTCAGATACTTTTGGTAGAACGAGCGATAAATCAGGGTCACTTGAGATCCTGTATCAAACAGGGCAGGAGCGGCATGACCATTGACAGTGACTTTGACAACGGACCTGGAGCCCGTGATAGCGCCTCTGGTCTTTACTCGGCCCGCCTTCCTTCGGTGTCTTTGATTCTGAATAGAGAAGACAGCACTGTGTCCCAATCCCTCACTGTCCTCCGTACACTGTCTGGCAGTATGACCCGTCTGACCACATTTATAACAGGTTGTAGCATCCTTCCTCCATTGAGTGGCAGTGGGTGGAGTGGCGGACTGTCTAAGTTCTGACCGCTCCGCTGGTTTGTCCTTGTTTGAATTAGGAACAACATCTTCTTTAGAGATGCTTTTCGCTTTCTTAGGGGTACTAAAACTAATGTCAGCTTCTTGTTTCTTCACTAACTTCATTAAGTCAGGAAATGGAAGGACTCTATCAGATAGTAAGACCTTGAGTACTTGAGCAAGAGGATGATGAGGTTGTAACCTTCTCACCAACTGACTGGTTCTCATAGCGTCTACCTCTGAAGTAGATATAGCTGCGTGGTACACCAGACGTGAAAGAAGTAGCTGTAAACGGTTAATAAAAGTAGAGACATTTTCCCCTTCTTTTTGACGAACCATTCGGTAATCAGCAACCATCTGGGCAAGGTCATAGTATGGCTCAAAGTGATCAGACAGTACTTGTATATAGTCCAATGCACTCACTCCTTCATGAGAGTCTCTGTACAAGCGGATCAATTCTGCAGCAGGAGACCGCAAACTTTCACTGATACGCTGCCGCTTGCCTTCTTCAGAGCAAGACCATTCCTTCAGGCATTGGAGAGTATGTTCTTTCCATATCTCAAAGTTTTCCTCCCCTTGTGGTACTGGGACATTACCAGAGAATACTTTTAGTTTCTTGTAGTGAGTGGCCTGCAGGCCCTGAGCTAACATTTCAGTCAGCCTGGCTAAAGTGCTAATAGCACTGTCACTAGAGGAACTGCTAGCGACGGCCATACTGGGGGGGTAACTGGCTGAGCGGGGTTCTTCCTTTACCTGAACCAGGGGAGGAAAAGGAGGTCGGTAATCCCATGTAGTAGCTAGTGGGAGGTTCCCCTCTGAGCTATATCGCTTCTCCATATCAATGACTATTCCCACTTCTAAATCTCAGCAGTGCCTCCAAATGTAGCCCTATTTGGGGGGGGGGTATGAGTATTATCCCTCCCGCAACAGACTCTGGCGCTGACCTGTGTGTATAATGGGACCTGAAGCCTTCGCTGAAGGGAAGAGTGGGAACATATATGAAATATATCAGTGCCTCCACCCAGGATAGAGCCTCTGTATTACAGGGGGGTCTCTTCCTGGGACTTACCCATGAAGTACAGTTAGTAGCCTTAACAAGGATCACTGTACTAATCTCACAGTCTGAAGAATACATACAGATACCACATAAGGTTATAACAGTAGCTTTATAAGTATCAACAGGGTAATAATACATACATAAAATATACTCAGAACACAGCAATACTACAACAACCAGCAAGTCCTCAACCGTCTTAGGTTATATACCCGGGTATATATATAAATATATAGCAAGAGTCCAGTGCACAATACCTCCAGGCAACAGAAGAGATGCAGGGGCCCCTGTGGATGACTGTGGATCCTCGGATTCTTCCAGGAGATGACAGACAGCCGATCAGGAGATGATGATGATGATGGTGAGATTCTTCACAGGCAGCAAACAGGGCGACGGTGACGGCAGTAGATGCAGGCCTGACTACCCTAACACTGAGTACTTAAC
Organism: Leptodactylus fallax; assembly: GCA_947044405.1. Classification (NCBI taxonomy): domain Eukaryota; kingdom Metazoa; phylum Chordata; class Amphibia; order Anura; family Leptodactylidae; genus Leptodactylus; species Leptodactylus fallax. Next base: position 25,057 of record CAMRHE010001722.1, read on the forward strand.
CTGCCAGCTAAACTACTAGTGCCACCGGGCCTCTAACTAGCTAGTTGGCCTTCGGAAGCCTAACCTATCACTGCCCTGAACTATATATATATATGGATCCCTAACTACAGTTACTAGCTAGGTCCTGTGAGTATATAGGGGGTAACACATACCTAACTATATACTGTGAAGTAAAGAGGAACAAGTGGCTCTTAGACTCCCCCAGACATAACATGTCTGTCCCAGCAGCTCTGCTCACATCTCTCCCCCCAGCAGCTCTGCCTCACATGTGTCTGACTCACTGTATTTACAAAACAAAACTTGCACTAAATGCCTGGGGTCTCTGAAGCCAAACTGCAGGGGCAAAGAAGCCAGATACATTATATACTAGTAGAAATGGCAGTTCCCTACACACGTCACACACAGACAGCTCTACTACGCACACGGCACACACAGGGAGGGCCGCGCAAAACACGCGCCAAAAAGGGGGGGGCCGCTACATACACGTCACACACAGATGGCTCCGCTACATACACGTCACACACAGACAGCTCCACTACATACACGTCACACACAGATGGCTCCGCTACATACACGTCACACACACACGGCTCCGCTACATACATGTCACACACAGACAGCACTACTACATACACATCACACACAGACAGTGTCATCACCTACCCGGGGCCTCCGATCATTATACTCTATTCATGATCACGGAATTAATATAATACTGTACAGCACCATGGGATTAATGGTGCTATATAAATAAATACTAATAATAATACTCCGGGGTCTCTTCAATAATAATGGTTTATGGCTGACGAGGCCCCAAAAATTTCGGATTCAGAGAGGCCACTATAGGGCATTATAGTGTGTAGAGGGGCCACACAGACGTCCATATATCTAGTAGACATCTGTAACATCAGGTCATGTGACTCCTTGACTCCTCCCATACATGTGGCTGATCACATGACTGTGACATCATCACAGGTCCTGTAACCATGGTTTCTGTACAGGAAGCAGCAGCAGTTCCATAGTCTATGTGTGTACTGAGCCGAAGAGAGAAGAGCCGGGGGTGCAGGGTAAGAGGCGGAGGGACTGTATATCGGAGGGGTCTGATGTATTTTACATGGGACTGTATATCGGAGGGGCCTGATGTATTTTACATGGGACTGTATATCAGAAGGGCTGATGTATATTACATGGGACTGTATATCGGGGGGGTCTGATGTATATTACATGGGACTGTATATCGGAGGGGGCTGATGTATATTACATGGGACTGTATATCGGAGGGGGCTGATGTATATTACATGGGACTGTATATATCGGAGGGGGCTGATGTATATTACATAGGACTGTATATCGGAGGGGCTGATGTATATTACATAGGACTGTATATCGGAGGGGGCTGATGTATATTACGTGGGACTGTATATCGGAGGGGCTGATGTATATTACGTGGGACTGTATATCGGAGGGGGCTGATGTACATTACGTGGGATTGTGTATCGTAGGGGGCCGATGTACATTACGTGGGACTGTATATCGGAGGGGCCTGATGTACATTACGTGGGATTGTGTATCGTAGGGGGCCGATGTACATTACGTGGGACTGTGTATCGGAGGGGGCCGATGTACATTACGTGGGACTGTGTATCGGAGGGGGCCGATGTACATTACGTGGGACTGTGTATCGGAGGGGGCCGATGTACATTACGTGGGACTGTGTATCGGAGGGGGCCGATGTACATTACGTGGGACTGTGTATCGGAGGGGGCCGATGTACATTACGTGGGACTGTGTATCGGAGGGGGCCGATGTACATTACGTGGGACTGTGTATCGGAGGGGGCCGATGTACATTACGTGGGACTGTGTATCGGAGGGGGCCGATGTACATTACGTGGGACTGTGTATCGGAGGGGGCCGATGTACATTACGTGGGACTGTGTATCGGAGGGGGCCGGTGTACATTACGTGGGACTGTGTATCGGAGGGGGCCGATGTACATTACGTGGGACTGTGTATCGGAGGGGGCCGATGTACATTACGTGGGACTGTGTATCGGAGGGGGCCGATGTACATTACGTGGGACTGTGTATCGGAGGGGGCCGATGTACATTACGTGGGACTGTGTATCGGAGGGGGCCGATGTACATTACGTGGGACTGTGTATCGGAGGGGGCCGATGTACATTACGTGGGACTGTGTATCGGAGGGGGCCGATGTACATTACGTGGGACTGTGTATCGGAGGGGGCCGATGTACATTACGTGGGACTGTGTATCGGAGGGGGCCGATGTACATTACGTGGGACTGTGTATCGGAGGGGGCCGATGTACATTACGTGGGACTGTGTATCGGAGGGGGCCGATGTACATTACGTGGGACTGTGTATCGGAGGGGGCCGATGTACATTACGTGGGACTGTGTATCGGAGGGGGCCGATGTACATTACGTGGGACTGTGTATCGGAGGGGGCCGATGTACATTACGTGGGACTGTGTATCGGAGGGGGCCGATGTACATTACGTGGGACTGTGTATCGGAGGGGGCCGATGTACATTACGTGGGACTGTGTATCGGAGGGGGCCGATGTACATTACGTGGGACTGTGTATCGGAGGGGGCCGATGTACATTACGTGGGACTGTGTATCGGAGGGGGCCGATGTACATTACGTGGGACTGTGTATCGGAGGGGGCCGATGTACATTACGTGGGACTGTGTATCGGAGGGGGCCGATGTACATTACGTGGGACTGTGTATCGGAGGGGGCCGATGTACATTACGTGGGACTGTGTATCGGAGGGGGCCGATGTACATTACGTGGGACTGTGTATCGGAGGGGGCCGATGTACATTACGTGGGACTGTATATTTGATTGCTTAGACCAGTTCTTTATATTTGCCGCTCTGGAGAGATTCGGCTTCTCGGGGGTCTTCCTCATAGCAGTTCGAGCTCTCTATTCCCTCCCCTCAGTGGTGTTTAAGCTCCCCCATACATCTACTCACCAGGGCGTCCCTCTGTCCCCTCTTATTTTTGCCCTTTGTATTGAACCTCTGACATCTAAGATACGCTGTAACCCGGACATTACGGAGTAAGCATACAGGATAGAGATATTAAGATTAGTCTTTTGGCTGATGACGTCTTTCTCCCCCTTACTAATCCCCATATCACCCTTCCGAACCTCTTGCACACACTACAGGACTATGGTAACCTCTCTGGTTATACAATGACCACTTCTAAGATGGACGCCGTTCCCCTAAACATTCCATATGTCTCTGTACAGCTGCTCCGCCATCACTAGGATTATCAATGTAAGGATCGTTCCCTCCGTTACCTGTGAATTCAGCTGTCTTCCTCTTACACATCCCTATACTCGGTTATTTACCTTCATGTGTTTCAGGGCCTCCGCTCCCTACTTGATCAGTGGCGCCCCTTACATATTTCCCAGTCACATATAACGGCAGTAAAGATGACCCTGCCCCCGAAACTCTAATATTTCTTTGAAACCCTGCCAGTATCTGTTCCCTGCTCCGAGTTGCGTTCCACTTCATCTGGAACGCGAAATGTCACCGAATCCCATACTCAGTGATGTTGGCTGGTAAGGCAGATGGGGGTCGGCGGCACCACATATCCTTCATTACTATTGGGTGACCCAATTACATTGTATTCCGTTTTGGCCAGCCCCGCAGGCCTATACAAAATGGGTAGAAATTGAAAAGCTTTGGCTGGCACCTATACACCCCAACGCTTTTTTGTGGATCCGCTCCCCCACCTCGCCTGCCTTTTTCCTCCTGGGTCCCATTCGTTTCACCAGGGCGATTTGGGACACCTGTCATAAGCTTTTCCCCCTTCACAAAACTCCTCTATGGTCTCCTTTCTCTATAATCCGCTCCTCCCGGGGGGACTGACGGCTGCTATGGTGCGCCTCTGGAGTGGCGTGGGCTTACTTCATGTGGCGAATCTGATTGATCTGATGATGTGCTCCTGTTTATTGATATTTTGTAAAACTTTAATAAATATTACAGTTAAAATAAAAAAAAGTCAGGACTCCTAGGACTATATAGCTATAAAACATAGTGTAGAATACTCTTAGGGCTCCTAGGATTATATATCTATAAAACATAGTGTATGACACTGACAGGGCTCCTAGGACTATATATCTATAAACATAGTGTATGACACTGACAGGGCTCCTAGGACTATATATCTATAAACATAGTGTATGACACTGTCAGGACTCCTAGGACTATATATATCTCTATAAACCATAGTGTAGAATATTCTTAGGGCTCCTAGGATTCTATCAAATTTCTAACTCTCTAAGGCAAACACAGCTGAAGTTCTGTCATAGTGACTGTGACATGTATGTCTATGGAAAAACAGAAGGTAAGCAGAGGATACAAACTCCGAGTATAACCACACTGCGCATTTAACGTTCTAAAAATTACCCTTTTTATTTTTTTTTTTTGCTTGCTCATGGTTTTTTGACACACGTGGCGGTTATTTTGCAAAAAGTAATGGTTTTATAGAAAAATTAGCCCGTTTTAATGGCTTGTAGGTGCTACAGGGCTTATTGTTATTTGGGAGACAAATTTTGGGCTGTTTGCCAAGTTGAAAATTGTTAAAGAATTGGCTTTTCTAAACCAGGCACACATTTCCTAGATGTCGGCTAGATATCCTCCATTGAGGTTTAATGCCTGCCATCAGTTGGCGAAATACAGTGGAATTCACTCAATTCAAGTGGTACGGCAGTGACTGCACCAACAGCAGCTTGGTCAGGTGCGAATTAAGGTGCAGAACTACCAGATGAGTGGGCTCATATTGCTGTTTCCTGGACACACATTCCCTTATAGATGACTGGCTTTATAGAAAGACTTCCCACATGGGAGATGAGGATGTCTAGTTGCTATTGCTAAGACCAGCAACAGCGGAAATGTGTCTGCCACTACCATCACCAGTGCCACCACAACCTTCCTGCAAGCTTCCCCTCCTTCTGGCCCAGGCAGTCTTTTTGGATATTGGGCCTGTGAATTGCCTAGAATCATTACTATCATCACAACTACCACCCTCTTCATCTGATGTCACCTTGACACTCTGACTCGGTTGCCAAATCCTATCTGCAAAAGAATAATCATCGGCAATGTCATCATCTAACCCACTTTTTTCTGACATCTCATGGCCATGGGATTCCTGCACATCCTCATAACTTCCACCTCCAGATTACCCCCTGGCATCTCTACCAGAACGACTACCAGTAGTAATACCACACCCCATACCACTACCTCCACCACCAACAGTCATGTCTTCCTCCTCTGTTTGCACTCAATGCTGACTGTTCTCATCCAGCTCATCAAAAAGAGGAGGAAGACTACTCTCACTAGGAGAAATAGATTGCTCTGGAAGTGCCACATCACGACTAGTGGTCTGTGTCAGTGAAGAATGTGAAGGAGACACGGTTGACAGTTCAGAAAGGCCCTGCTGTAAATTACGTATTATGTAGGACGAAGAACACACACAAACTTGACTCATGATATCATCACTCTCAGATGCAATATCCTCCTGTGACTGAGATGAGCAAGTTAAATCATCAAAAACGTCATATTCAATCTCAGGAAATACAACAATCCTGCGGCTACTGGTGGTGCCACCAAAACCAGAAGTAGTGTTGCTGTTACCACTCACATTCTTATTGTTAGTATTCGCAGAAATGTTTCCTCCTCCTCCTTCTTTTTGTCTCCTGTCCTGATTTTTCCTATCACATTTTTTACTGCACTTAATTATAATAATGATTGGAAATAATTCCTACACTGTGTGTCTTTTACTTTTTTTTTTTATTTACAAAATCAACTCTTTCAAGAAAATTATAAAAGCACTAAATGGGTAACCTGGCCAGAGACTATTAGACTAGAATTGTTTCACTCTGCATTCAATAACATTTTTTTAAATTAGGGCAGGCTGCAAAACTGTGTACAAATAAGTTATATATATTTATGAGCAACAAACAAAAAAAAAAACAAAAAACGCTCCGGCATCGAATATTTTTTTTTAGAATAGCACACTCCATCACACCGTGTATTGGGTGAACAGAGCAGGAAAAAAACACCTAAATAACTAAATAACAGCGTGTTTTTTTTTGTTTGTTTTTTTGTTTTTTTTTAGATTAGTGCAGGCCTAATCAGCATGTTATTATGGCGGATGCCGAGAGATTAAAAGAACAAAACTGCAGGTGGAACCTCACGTATATTGTAATAACTGACCCAAAATAACCAAATATGAACACATCGGTTATCCAGGTTGACGTTCAGTGTCAGTTATTTTTCAAAGACTTGCCAAGCCCAACCTCTTATTATCTCCAATAATTGTATTTTATTTACATGGAATATTGTGAATTTATTACATTGTCTCATTTTCTCTCTGTTCAGGTTTCTACAATATAAAATCCTCTATTAAAATCTTCTATATAAAATAATCTTCATGATTGACCTATCAAGGATGAAAAGAGGCAGGAACAAGATGGCAGAAAGTCTATTAAATCTCACCCTAGAGATCATCTACCAGCTTACTGGAGAGGTGAGAGATTCTGATGATGTCACATTACATCATTCTTATCTATAGTAATAACAGATGATATGACTGGGGAGGTTATTATTGTTTATTTATATAGCACCATTAATTCCATGGTGCTTTACATTTGCGGATTTACATACGGCACACAAGATATACAAAACAGATAATACAAACAGTGACCAACTGACATAGTGGGATAGAGGGCCCTGCCCGAAAGGGCTTACAATCTATGAGGGATAGAGACAGAAGGTGACGGGAGAGACTGTACAGATGGTGGTGTGGTGACAGTAGTGTTATTGGAGACTGTAGTTCTTCCTAAATAGTTGAATTCTTCTGGGCCTTCTTGAAGCTTGTGACTGTGGTGGTCAGTCTTATGTGTCTTGGTAATGAGTTCCAGAGTATGGGGGATGCACGGGAGAAGTCTTGGAGACGATTGTGTGAAGAGCGGATGAGAGCAGAGCCGAGTAGGAGGTCTTTGGAGGATCGGAGGTTACGTGCAAGCAGGTAGCGGGAGATTAGGTCAGAGATATATGGAGGGGACAGGTTGTGTATGGCATTGTATGTCAGCGTTAGTAGTTTGAACTCTATTCGCTGGGCGATGAGTAGCCAGTGAAGGGATTGGCAGAGGGGAGCGGCGGATGAAGAACGGGGGGAGAGGTGTATTAAGCGAGCAGCACAGTTTAAGGTGGACTGGAGGGGGGCGATAGTGTTTGCTGGGAAACCATGGAGAAGGTGTTACGTTAGTCTAAGCGGGAGATTATGAGGGCATGGACTAGCATATTTGTAGTTTCAGTGGTGAAGAAGGAGCGGATTCGGTGGATGTTCTTGAGTTGGAGGCGGCAGGAGGTGTTGAGGGTTTGAATGTGAAGCTTAAAGGATAGGTCAGAATCTAGGGTTATCCCAAGGCAGCGGGCCTGTGAGGTGAGAGTGGTTCCATTAATTTTGATAGATGGATCTGGTAAGGGGGTCGTGCGTGGAGGGGTGAAGATTATGAACTCCGTTTTCTCCATGTTGAGTTTGAGAAAGCAGGAGGAGAGAAAGGAGGCTACGGCTGCTAGACATTCTGGGACTCTGGACAACAGGGAGGTAATGTCTGGTCCAGAGAGATATATTTGGGTGTCATCAGCATAGCAATGGTAATGGAAACCATGGGATTCTATGAGTTGGCCAAGGCCTAGGGTGTAGATGGAGAACAGGAGGGGTCCTAGGACGGAGCCTTGGGGTCACCTACAGAAACAGGGCGCAGCAGGGAGGTGGTGTGTGAGTGGGAGACGCTGAATGTGCGGTTGGTGAGGTATGAGGAGATCCAGGAAAGGGCCAGGTCAGAGATGCCAAGGGATGAGAGCATTTGTAACAGGAGGGAATGGTCGACTGTGTCAAAGGCAGAGGAGAGGTCGAGGAGGAGGAGGAGGACAGAATAGTGACGTTTGGCTTTGGCAACTAGAAGGTCATTAGTGACCTTGGTTAGGGCAGTTTCTGTGGAGTGATGGGGTCTGAAACCTGACTGTAGTCTGTCAAAGAGCACTTTGGACGAGAGATAGGAGGACAGTTCGGAGTGGACGTGTTGCTCCAGCAGTTTAGAGGCGTACGGGAGCAGTGAGATGGGGCGATAGTTGGCTGGAGAGGACGGGTCCAGGGAGGGTTTCTTAAGTATAGGTGTGACGGTAGCATGTTTGAAGGCGGAAGGAAAGGATCCATTGGTTAGGGATAGGTTGAAGAGATGGGTTAGGGCTGGAGTAATGACTTCAGAGAATTTGGGGATGAGATGTGACTGGATGGGGTCAAGCACGCAGGAGGTGAGGTGGGATTTAGATATTAGAGTGGAGAGCTTTTCATCAGTGACGGTGGAGAAACAGGTTAAAGATGAAGAGCACCGAGCAGTTGGATAGAGTAGTTGTTGGGGGTGTAGGGTGAGACTGTCTCTGGTGTCGATTTTGCTTTTGAAATAAGAGGCAAAGTCATCAGCTGTGATAAGTGATGTCGGAGGGGGCGCAGGAGGACAGAGAAGGGAGTTGAAGGTAGTGAATAGCTGTTTGGGGTTTCGGGATAGGACAGATATTAGTGTGGTGAAGTAGACCTGCTTTGCAGAGGTGAGTGCGTTCTTGAATGTGAGAACTGCCTCTTTGTACCTAAGGAGGTCCTCCTGGGAGTGGCTTTTCTTCCAGAGGCGTTCTGCAATCCGTGAGGCACGTCTCAGTTTTTTAGTCAGGTCGGTGTGCCAGGGTTGCCTATTGATCGGCTGGGCTCTGGTGTTAGGGGCCACAGAGTCAAGGGCTGAGGTAATGGTGGTGTTGTAGAAGTCAGCGGCGATATCTGCGTCCTGGAGTGAGGATATGTCAGCGAGCAGTAGAGAGAGTCTGAGAGCGTGCGGATGTCAAGGCGATTAATGTTTCTGTAGGGACGTGTTGGTTTAAGGGTTGGAGGGTCTATTACAGAGGAGAGGGCCGAGAATGTCAGCAGGTTGTGGTCAGAGAGCGTGGACAGAGAGTTAGAGAGTGACTAGAGATCAGAGGCAGGTGAATATGAGGTCCAGCGTTTGCCCCTTTGTGTGGGTGGCAGAGGAGGACCATTGAGAGAGACCAAAGGAGGTAGTGAGTGACAGGAGACTGGAAGCGGGGGGGGTGGTTTGTGTTAAAGGGGATGTTGAAATTCCCTTTGATGATGGTGGGGGTGTCTGTGGATAGGAAGTGCATTAGCCAGGAGGTGAAGTGGTCGGTAGGTCCTGGCGGTCAATATACAGTATGACGGCCAGTTGGAGGTTGGAGGGCGAGTAAATGCAAACAGAGTGCACTTCAATGGAGGGGAGGGTGAGAGCAGTTATCGGTTGGATTGGGGCAAAGGAGCAATTGTCAGACAGGAGTACGCCTACGCCTCCACCAGGTTTATTGTTGGGGCGGGGAGTGTGCGAGAATTGCAGACTTCCATAGGAAAGGGCAGCAGGGGAGGTGGTGTCTGAGGGTGTCAGCCACGTTTCTGTGATGCCGAGAAATGATAATTTATGAGAAATGAAGAGGTCGTGGATGTAGTCAAATTTGTTGCGTACAGAGCGAGCGTTCCATAGTGCGCCGGGGAGGGGCAGGAGCGGGTAAGATAGGGGTAAGGTTTAGGGGGGTTTCGTGCGTTGTTGCCGATTATGCAGAAAGAAACAACAGCAGGGGAGTGCTGGGGTGGTCCAGGATTAGGAGATATGTCGCCCGAAGTAAGGAGTATCAGGGAGAGGGAGAGCAAGTCTAAGGAGGATAGAGTGTGGGGAGGTTGTGTTTGTTTGGGGCAGAAAGCTTGTAGGTGTGTGAGTAGCTGTGCAGAGAAAGTCAGATGGTGGGGTAGGATAGATGGAGATATAAAGATATTCTTAGTGACATGGCTGGTTTGGGGTGGAAAAGTCATTATTACAAGTATGGGAAGGACAACAGTGATTATAGTGAGAAGCATTATGAGGATAATTGTTTAGTTTGCATTTAGTAGGTTGTTACCTTTAGTTCCCTTCTGGTCCAAGTCTGGCCTAATTCTGGTCTATACACTTAGATACTGCACTTGGAAACGGCAAAATGACCAGGGCCTAAATGACCAGTGCCCTTACATTTATACTAGCTAGCAATACATTTGTTTCGTTAGGATCAGGTGTGAAAAGGGGGAGAGGAAACAGCAGATCAGAGACATCATAAAGGGACAGGTGAGAAACCAGCAGGGGGATGGAGACAGGGGTTTGAAAGTTAATACAATTACAAAGTGGAAAGTAGCATACCAGCAGGTGAGAGATTCTGATGATGTCACATTACATCATTCTTATCTATAGTAATAACAGATGATATGACCGGAGAGGTGATGGACTCTGGACATGTATGTAGTGATATTTATTAATGTGTCTCACCATAACCAGGATTACACAGTACTGAAGAAGACCTCTAGTGGGCGCTGTCAGGCTCCTGTGTATGAAGGATATGGAGGAACCCTGAGCCCAATCCCTCACTCCCTGATACAGGAGGAGATCAATGGACAGAAGATCCTAGAACTCACCAACAAGATGCTGGAGCTGCTGACTGGAGAGGTGACAGTGCTGGGAATGCTGGGACATTATACAGTAACTGGAGGGGTCTGGGTGATGACTGTATCATTGTGTTGTCAGGTTCCTATAAGGTGTCAGGATGTCGCTGTCTATTTCTCCATGGAGGAGTGGGAGTATTTAGAAGGACACAAGGATCTGTACAAGGAGGTGATGATGGAGGACCACCAGCCCCTCACATCACCAGGTAATAAACATGACTATATACACATGGACTTCCATTATTTGTATGTACAGAATGAATTCAGTCCCTGTCTGTGTTTCCTACAGGTAGATCCAGTAAGAGGACAACACCGGAGAGATGTCCCAGTCCTCTTCTTCCACAGGATGATCAGGTAGATGGAGATATTCCCTATGATGTGTAGACGGGCTGTGAAGTCCTTGTGTCTCTTTCCTTCGTTGCTGACTTACAATATTTCTTTCACAGCCTCAGGATAAAGATCTGAACAATGTTATGGCCACAGCAATAAAGGAAGATCCCTATGTGAGTGGTGATGAGGAGTGTGAGGAGGACATTCCTACAGGGAACCGCCCAGGTGAGGAGTGGGTCATGTAGGGGCTCTAAACATAAAAAAACGTAAGGAGGAGAAGATTCTTAAGAAGAGCTGGTGAAGCTGAGTATTCTTCTTGGAATTGTCCTGACACTTATGTAAGGTTAATGAAGTATATGAGTTTTTGCTTGAGAACAGCAGATAAGATTAGGGTGTAATTAGGTACCTGGATGGGAAGGCTTTAACTAATCAGAGCCAGCACGGCTTTATGCCTAATAAATCTTGCCAGACTAATCTTATTTCCTTCTATAATAAAGTCACTGAATGGTTGGACCAGGGAAATGCAGTGGACATAGTATATCTTGACTTTAGTAAGGCCTTTGATAAAGTATCACATAACATTCTTATTGAAAAAATGATCAAGTATGGCTTTGATAAAATATCAGTGAGGTGGGTTCACAATTGGCTTAATGATCGGGCACAACGAGTAATTCTAAATGGCTATACATCAAACTGGAAGAAAGTAAAAAGCGGGGTGCCGCAGGGCTCTGTCCTGGGCCCAGTACTTTTTAATATTTTTATAAATGATCTGGATGATGGGGTTAATGGGGAACTAATAAAATTTGCAGATGATACGAAGATAGGAGGGATAGCCAACACTAGAGAGGAGAGAGAGTGCATCCAAAAGGACTTGGACACACTGGAACAATGGGCTGAGGTGAACAAAATGGTATTCAACAGGGACAAATGCAAAGTTCTACATCTGGGTAACAGAAATGCAAGAAGCATATATAGTATGGGAGGAATAGAACTAAGTGAGAGTACAGGGGAAAAGGATCTGGGCATAATAATAGATCGCAAATTCAACATGAGTCAACAGTGCGGTGCGGTGGCTAAAAAGGCTAATAAAATTCTAGGATGTATCAAGACGAGCATTGAAGCTAGATCAAGAGAGGTAATTATTCCGCTGTACTCTGGTCAGACCCCACCTGGAATACTGTGTATAGTTCTGGGCTCCCCAGTTTAAGAAAGACATCAATTTATTGGAGCAGGTCCAGAGAAGAGCAACCAAAATGGTGGAAGGTCTACAAACCATGTACTACGAGGAGAGGCTAAAAGAATTGGGACTGCTTAGTTTGCAGAAGAGAAGGCTAAGGGGAGACTTAATAGCGGTATTTAAATATCTGAAAGGTTGTCACAGTGCAGAGGGATCTACCCTATTCTCATTAGCAGAAGGAAGCACGAGAAGTAATGGGATGAAACTAAGGGGAAGGAGATTCAGATTAGACATTAGGAAAAACTTTCTAACAGTAAGGGTAGTGAGAGAGTGGAATAGGCTGCCACGGGAGGTGGTGAGTTCTCCATCAATTGAAATCTTCAAGCGGAAACTGGATAGGTATATAGCTGGGATGTTTTAGGAATTCCGGCTTTTGCAGGGGGTTGGACTCGATGGCCCTTGAGGTCCCTTCCAACTCCAACTCAAACTCTGATGTTCAGTATGGGGTCACAGGTCGCCCCAGAGATTTTCTTTCCTCCCTTATAAATAACTAAAACCTTGGTAATCGGATTTGTTCAGTTGATTCCCTTTCTGGGGCTCTGAAATGGGATTAGTTGGAGATAAATGACATATTTTATAATTATTTTGCCCAATTTTACCAATCCGGTGTTCGGTTTATTGATTCGGAGCTGGATCATTATTTGGACAAGATAAAATTTGCTTCTTTCTCTGCGGTTCAGGCTCAGATGCTGATTTAGATCTTGGGGAACTTAAAGAGGCTCAGTCATCTGCCCCTGCAAATAAGGCTCCAGGGTTACATGGATTCCCATGTCAGATTCTAAAATTGCATTTTCCAGGTATGTTTCCTTTTTTTTGTAACATGCTTCAGAATTAGATGAAATCCCCAATCACATTTCTGGTTTTTTGGTCGATCCAGCCAAATAGTCCCCAGAATAGGACCATCCCACAAGCCCATAGACAATGGAACCAAGTCTTCTCCGGGTGTGCTGCATCTAAAGGAAGTGTCCGATGGGAGGGTTCCCATTTTTAGACCTCTCAGTGGGGATATATATGATTTGTGTAATATTCTGAGTGTCATCTCAGTGATTCTACCAAGAAATGTTTTTATTTTTCAAAGTTTGATTTTTAAAAGTTATAACAAGCACAAAAACTATATAAATTTGGCATCACTTAAATCATTACGACCCACAGAATTTAGGTAGCTTGGCATTTTTAAAATTATGAAGAAAGGAAAGTGTAAAGGTTTTGTCCTCCTATATATTTGGTATCTACTCCTAGAATCAGCTAAAAATAATAATAATAATAATAATAATAATAATAATAATAATAATAGTCCTTTAATAGTCCCACAGTGGGGAAATTCAGTGTGTTACAGCAGCAAAGATAAGATAAGATAAGCAGTTACAAATACAAATACAACATGTACAGGAATGTTCCAAGGTGAGAGGCATTACATTAATAGCAGACAGACGGATAGGACGTAGCAGAGGGGGGGGGGGATTTAACAGGCAGAGAGATATTTCAGTTCTCTGTGTGTAATGATCTCCGCTTAGGTTGGTGTTGGTTGTAAAGCCTAACCGCGGTGGGGAGGAAAGACTTCCGATAGCGCTCCTTCTCACACCTAGGGTGGAGCAGTCGGTCACTGACAGTACTGCTCAGCGCGATCACAGTCTCATGCATAGGATGGGAGTTATTCTCCCGCATGGAGCTCACCACGGACAGTATCCTTCTGTCACCCACCACCTGCACTGAGTCCAGTGGGCTCCCCAGGACAGAGCTGGCCCTTCTAATCAGCTTGTCAAGTTTATTTCTGTCCCTGGTTGATATACTGCTCCCCCAGCAGGCCACTCCAAAGAAGATGGCTGATGCCACTACCGAGTTGAAGAAAGTCCTAAGAAGTGCCCCCCGGATTCCAAAGGCTCTCAGCTTCCTAAGCAGGTAGAGCCTGCTGTGGCCCTTCCTGTACAGGGCCTCCATATGATCTGCCCAGTCCAGCTTATTATTAAGGAGCAGACCCAGGTACTTATAGGTGTTCACAATCTCGATGCCCGTCCCCAGGATGTCCACTGGTTTTGGAGGGCATCTGCCTTTACGGAAGTCCACCACCATCTCCTTGGTCTTCCCCGCGTTAATCTTCAGGTGGTTCCGGTGGCACCAGTCCACAAAAAACCGGTTCAGTTCTCTGTACTCCCTGTCATCATCGTCTGTGATGAGGCCTACTATTGCAGAGTCGTCAGAATACTTCTGTAGGTAGCAGCTGGATGAGTTGCACCTAAAATCAGCAGTGTACAGTGTGAAGAGGAAAGGGGCGAGAACCGTACCCTGAGGTGCCCCCGTATTACAGATCACTGTATCTGACACACAGTCTTGGGCTCTCACGTATTGAGGTCGATTTGTGAGGTAGTCTAGGATCCAGTTGGAGAGGTGGTGGTCCACTCCAGCAAGGCCCATCTTGTCTCTCAGTAACCTGGGCTGTATGGTGTTAAAAGCACTGGAGACATCAAAGAACATAAAAATAGAAATCATCATCCGACCTTACACTTACCCCAAAGCCATGGCTTCCTCATACATGACCATACTGCTCCTCCCCCTGTAGTAAAGTCCATGTAGGTGTCAGGGAGTGTGTGAGACGGACACCACCTAATAGCACTGAATCACAGGATCCTTTATGATTCTACACTGAGCATTTCACTAGAAAAGAGTGGTGACCGGCACACCGCAACATGGACCGATGAAGATGCTGGCCTCACCACACAAGTGGGAAACTGGAGGAGAACAGCCTGGTGGCCGAACATCATGATCTACTGGTCTGTGCTCCGAGGTCTACTACGAGATTATCTGTTTTGCCACCAGTCTTAATTATTGGATATTGCTAGATGTCTTCAAATATGGAAATTTATATATAGAAATGTTATAAAATATTAATATAACTTTTAATGTTCTGTTATCTAAAGATGGTAAAATCTGTTTTCTTCTTGTCAGATGACAGTACCAGGAGCTCAGAGGAACCTCTGATATCTACAGATTATAAAGCAGAGGATCATGGTATCACACAAGATCCATATGAAGAGCATGCCATTACCCCAGATATAAAATCAGCCCTTCAGAAGATTTTTCTATCATCTGATCCTATTATACAGGTCCTGTCTTCTGATTCATCACAAACTGCTAATCAAAATACAAGTTACCGGAGTGATGTACAACAGAGAACTCACGCAGGGGAGAAGCCATTTTCATGTCCAGAATGTGGAAAATGTTTTACTCAGAAATCATGTCTTCTTAAACATCTGAGAATTCACACAGGGGAGAAGCCATATTCATGTCCAAAATGTGGAAAATGTTTTATAGTTAAGTCAAATCTTGTTAGACATGGGAGAACTCACACAGGGGAGAAGCCATTTTCTTGTCCATCCTGTGGGAAAAGTTTTACATATAAATCAAGTCTTGTTCAACATCAAATGATTCACACATCAACAAAGACATTTTCTTGTTCAGAATGTGGGAAATGTTTTACTAAGAAATCAAATCTTGTTAAACACCAAAGAACTCACACAGGAGAGAAGCCATATTCATGTTCAGAATGTGGGAAATGTTGTACAAGTAAATCAGATCTTGTTAAACATCAAAGAACTCACACAGGAGAGAAGCCATATTCATGTTCAGAATGTGGGAAATGTTTTACTCAGAAATCAGATCTTGTTAAACATCAAAGAACTCACACAGGAGAGAAGCCATATTCATGTTCAGAATGTGGGAAATGTTTTACTCAGAAATCAGGTCTTGTTATACATCAAAGAATTCACACAGGAGAGAAGCCATTTTCATGTTTAGAATGTGGGAAATGTTTTATTCAGAAATCAAGTCTTCGTGACCATCAAAAGATTCACACAAGATAGAAGCCATATTCCTGACCAGAATGTAGGAAATACTCTACCTTTATATCAGATCTTAATAGACATCAGAGAATTCACACAGGAGAGAAGCCATTTACAGTGCCTTGCGAAAGTATTCGGCCCACTTGAACTTTTCAACCTTTTGCCACATTTCAGGCTTCAAACATAAGGATATAAAATTTTAAATTTTTGGTGAAGAATCAACAACAAGTGGGACACAATTGTGAAGTGGAACGAAATTTATTGGTTATTTTAAACTTTTGTAAAAAATAAAAAACTGAAAAGTGGGGCGTGCAATATTATTCGGCCCCTTTACTTTCAGTGCAGCAAACTCACTCCAGAAGTTCAGTGAGGATCTCTGAATGATCCAATATTGTCCTAAATGACTGATGATGATAAATATAATCCACCTGTGTGTAATCAAGTCTCCGTATAAATGCACCTGCTCTGTGATAGTCTCAGGGTTCTGTTTAAAGCGCAGAGAGCATCATGAAGACCAAGGAACACACCAGGCAGGTCCGTGATACTGTTGTGGAGAAGTTTAAAGCCGGATTTGGATACAAAAAGATTTCCCAAACTTTAAACATCCCAAAGAGCACTGTGCAAGCGATCATATTGAAATGGAAGGAGTATCAGACCACTGCAAATCTACCAAGACCCGGCCGTCCCTCTAAACTTTCATCTCAAACAAGAAGACTGATCAGAGATGCAGCCAAGAGGCCCATGATCACTCTGGATGAACTGCAGAGATCTACAGCTGAGGTGGGAGAGTCTGTCCAGAGGACAACAATCAATCGTACACTGCACAAATCTGGCCTTTATGGAAGAGTGGCAAGAAGAAAGCCATTTCTCAAAGATATCCATAAAAAGTCTCGTTTAAAGTTTGCCACAAGCCACCTGGGAGACACCAAACATGTGGAAGAAGGTGCTCTGGTCAGATGAAACCAAAATCCAACTTTTTGGCCACAATGCAAAACGATATGTTTGGCGTAAAAGCAACACAACTCATCACCCTGAACACACCATCCCCACTGTCACACATGGTGGTGGCAGCATCATGGTTTGGGCCTGCTTTTCTTCAGCAGGGACAGGGAAGATGGTTAAATTGATGGGAAGATGGATGGAGCCAAATACAGGACCATTCTGGAAGAAAACCTGTTGGAGTCTGCAAAAGACCTGAGACTGGGACGGAGATTTATCTGTATTTGACAGCCAGACTCCCGCTGCAACAGTGGGGACCAGTGATAACACCGATCCCCGCTGTTTAACCCTTAAGATGCCGCGGTAAATAGCGACCACGGCATTTTAAGCGTTTGCTAGCAGCACTGACTGCCGCGGGCGGCATCGGGAGAGGGTGTTAGCTGTAACTGACAGCTAACACTCTGCTCCTTAACCTCCGATCAGCGCCGATCAGGGATTTTAACCCCTTGGATGCCGCGGTCAAACATGACCGCGGCATCCAAGGGGTTCCGCCATGTTGCCGCCCCCCGGCACCCCCCGCAGCGAGATCGGGGGGTGCCAATATCTAAAATATGCAGCCCGAGGTCTGGCCAGTGACCCCAGGCTGCCTGGAGCCCCCACTACCTGGTTGATCCTGCCGGGACCTCTGGAAATCAGCCTATGTCTACATAGGCTGAATTCCTGTATAGGCTGCAATACACGTGTATTGCAGTCTTTAGTGCTGAATCAGCAATTCAGGTGTCCTAGTGGGACATATAAAAAAAAAAGATAATATTGATTAACTTATTTGGGTGGTATGACTATCTGTTTGAAAAGCAGAGCATTTCACATTTTGAAAATTGTAATTTTTGTTTCCAAATTTCCATCAAATTTCCTATTTTTTTATAAATAAATACAAAAATATTGATCAATGTTTACCACTAACATCAAGTACAATGTCTCACGAAAAAACAATCTCAAAATCACTTGTGCAAGTTAAAGCGTTTTAAAGTTATTGCCATATAAAGTGACACATGACGCACTTGGGCTCAGACCTGAAGTGGTTAATGTACTTTTCTATGTTATGCAGACAGTCGTGATATGGTTACAAGGGGCAGGGTTATGTGTCTAGGGGGCGGGTAACAGATTAGGGTTGGGGTTAGCTGTCTGCAGAGCTAGAATTATGGTACAACATTTGGCTATTAGCAAGGAGCCGACTCCCGTAGTTCTGATATAGCCGGCACGTAGAGTTGGTTCATTCGTGAACAGCCAATCCCTACTGCAATGTGTACACGGTAGGGAAAAGTACAGAGACAGCTTTTTAGAGCAAACTATTATACTCATTGTCACCGCAATGCCTCCGTATGTGTTAGTGCTTTATCACACTAAGTACTTTTCTGTCCATGTGCTATGTGTGAAAAAATCGGACAGCGCACTGGCCCATTATTAGTCATTGGGGTATTTCACGGACACTGAGAAAAAAAAATCATGGCAGGCACCTATTTTTTATTTCTCTACTCTTGGCCATTCAATTTATAGGTCTGTGAAAAAAACAAACGGCACACGGACATTATCACACATTGTTATAGATCTATAGGCCCATCACAAATGAATTATTGGGGGCGTCTCCTGTAATTTATATGATTAGCTGGGCAGCTCCTGCTCCCGCCGCCCCACATCCCTAATACTGTATTGTGATCAGGTTACTTCCATTGTGACCGTGAGAAACCCCAACCACATATCTAGTGCAGGGACTTTTTATGTAGCTTTCAGAGTCCCTGCACTACTGTAGGTGAGTATATGTTTTTTTTATTTTTCATACAGCTGTTTTTGTGTTTTTGTCTTTCATGTAATGCTGGGTCACTTGGATTAAGTTGATGATTATTGTTTTTGTTTACATTTCTTTTTTTTTTAATAAAATGGCCAAAAAGGGTTGTGCAGTGGAGTTTTTATTTTATTAAAAATTTTTTTCTTATGTCTCTGTTTTTTTCAATACTTTTTTACCAACTTAGTAATGGCCTTTGCCTGATCATTCATTCATTACTAAGGTGTGGTTTAGGGATAGCTGATGAAGAGGCATAACCCCCAATTATTACCTCTGTACCCAACACCATCAGTGGTACCAGGTAGGTATCATCCAATACCAGGCTGTCTGATGTGGAGAAACCTACATATTATTCAACAAAGTTGTGGTTTTAATGTAAAGTAACAGGTGCCCCAACCCCTCATCCAAAACCATGTCTGACAATTACAGGCCCCACACCCATCCTATGTGACTATCAGGGGTTGCACAATCACCCCAAAGTCCTCTCACCACGCCAAAACTGTACACATAATAGAATTTTTTACATATCCTCATTAATGCAATCATTATATCCCATCCTTTAGTACAGTAAATGGAAGATGATGATAAAGGGAGACGTGCCTGGTCTGGCAGCTGAAAAAGCGAGAATATCTTCTGAAATGGAAAGAATTCTATGACAATAATAATAACTTTATTTATATAGCGCCAACATATTCCGCAGCACTTTACAAATCAGAGGACACAAGAACGGACAAGATGAGACATTACAATGTGACAAGGAAATTAACATATCAAATAATAGCAGTGACAACCCTGCTCACAAGAGCTTACAATCTATGAGGAGATCGGGGGACACACGAGGTCAGAGGACTTGTTTGCTACAATGGTCCAGCCATCTATTAATAAATAAGGTCATATAACTGAAGCTGTCTGAGCCATCACCAGCCCGTATCTGGGAATATACAGATACTAAGTGCAGGGAAACTTCTAGATGGAGGGGTCAGGATCTGAGGAATAGAGGAGGAAGGAGAGCTTAGGATAAGACATGTGTAATGTGCGGAGGTGTCCTGAGAACAACACTTGAGAGGCAGAAAAGAACTTGGATGATCCAGCCGGTTATCTCTGTATGGGAGAAAATACCACATCAGCATTTGCAAAATTTTCAGAATAATTTGGGCACTATCAGCGTGCCTGACCTGGCTGCCAGATGATAAGGCTGGACTATCTTCCATAAGTGATTATTGTCCCTGTGGATTGCTGCCTGCAGTTATCATTCACCATATACTGCTGCTCAATCTGATGCTCCAGCATGTGTAATAGGGTCACTCAATGTGCTCTTCACCTTACAACCATGAAACGCCGGAGGGTGAGTGTAAGCAATGGCTTGTCCTGGTGAAGTTGGGGGTGGAGAATGGCCCAGTGTGTAGGAAGCAAAGGGGGTGGATGGGTCCGGCCTGGTGTTGAACCTGTACTTCCCCTGCATGAGGTGATGTCAGTACTAGAAAGCTCCGGGCCTTGCTGCATTTCTAAATTGTAGCCTCTGATGCCGATAACATTGACCCAGTGGGCCATGACAGCTAATGTATTGTTTCTGCCCATAATTGATGCTCCTCGTATTGAGGGTGGCGGGCACCTTTCCCCACATGGACATTTACAAGTAGAGGCCCAAATGGTCATCAAGCAGGGACAACTTTCCTCGAGAAATAATCACGGCTAGATATTCTCCATGGAGACTGTGCGGTGCCATCAGTTGTCGAAACGCAGTGAATTCCACTAAGTTGCACAGCAGCGACGGCACCGCCAGTAACTGCGCCAGGTGGGAGTTAAACTGGCAGATCAGCCGGATGACTGGGAGCAGATTGCGAGGAGGATAAGCAGATGGAGATGATAATAATGAATGATGTGATGTTGCCCATCAACAGTTTTATGAATAAAGTTTTATCAGAATTGTCACAAATTGGTTCTAATATAAGATATATCTCACTTTCTTATACCAATTCTGTCAGGTATCCATCCTGTTCAGCAACACACGTTTGTGCTGCATCCCAGATGGAGGAGACTGGAGGATGGGAGTTGTAGTGGCGGATGATGTGCCACCTGC
>CAMRHE010001723.1:0-45769 GCA_947044405.1 Leptodactylus fallax
ATGGCGACATTTAGTGCCCAGAGACCCCATCGCCTTTGCGAAGGCGAGCGCACCATTAACGTGGCAATAACTCACCCCTCTTGGTTAAATCCAGGGCCACATTTACTGCACAGTGACCCCATCGCCTTTGCGAAGGCGAGCGCGCCATTAACGTGGCAATAATGCACCCCCTTGGTTAAGTCCAGGGCGACATTTCGTGCCCAGTGACCCCATCGCCTTTGCGAAGGCGAGCGCGCCATTAACGTGGCAATAACGCACCCCACTTGGTTAAGTCCAGGGCGACATTTAGTGCCCAGTGACCCCCTCGCCTTTGCGAAGGCGAGCGCGCCATTAACGTGGCAATAACGCACCCCCCTTGGTTAAGTCCAGGGCGACATTTAGTGCCCAGTGACCCCCTCGACTTTGTGAAGGCGAGCGCGCCATTAACGTGGCAATAACGCACCCCCCTTGGTTAAGTCCAGGGCGACATTTAGTGCCCAGTGACCCCCTCACCTTTGCGAAGGCGAGCGCACCATTAACCTGGCAATAACGCACCCCCCTTGGTTAAGTCCATGGCGACATTTAGTGGCCAGTGACCCCCTCGCCTTTGCGAAGGCGAGCGCGCAATTAACGTGGCAATAACGCACCCCCCTTGGTTAAGTCCAGGGCGACATTTAGTGCCCAGTGACCCCCTCGCCTTTGCGAAGGCGAGCGCGCCATTAACACCCCCCTTGGTTAAGTCCAGGGCGACATTTAGTGCCCAGTGACCCCCTCAATTTATTTATTTGTACACTTATTGCCATTGCCACAAACAAATAACTTAAAAACTAAATGTTTAGGCAAATGCTATGAAATGTGGACTAAACCCAGCAAACCCCCGACTCACGAAGAGTCATCCTACAGCACTCAGGAGAGGAAAAACCCCCTGTGGAGGAAACCTCTAGGGAACCATGGCTGGAGGACTGCCCTTCCCTTGGGCTTAGAAGGATAATGCCAACATTAACTCATAAAAGTCATCTTAGAATTGTATATATAACACCTTTTTTTTTTTTTTTTTAAAAAACAGATTTTACAAAATTTTTAGGGAGGTCTGGTGGGAGCCTGTCAGAAGCAGCGCCCAACTAACAATTCTCCCAGCCGCATCGCGCCGACTCGGGAGATAACTTTTATTAACAGATTTTACAAAATTCCTAGGGAGGTCTGGCATGGGCCCGTCAGAAGCAGCACCTGACTAACAATTCTCCCAGCCGCATCGCGCCGACTCGGGAGCCGACAAATATGTCCCGGGTGCTGCATAACTTTTTGCCATGTCCTTTTATAACTAACCTTCCGACAAACACCATAACGCCCAGGGGTACCATACCACCAATGGTCCCCTTTTCCATGAAAGTTCCACCTTGAAGTGTGCCCTGCCAGACCTTCCTACCTCCGGCTGTCGTGAAGAGACCAGATACACAATTACAGTATCAAACAAAGAAATTATACCATAATAGATACAGTATACAGGTAAATGTGAAAAAAGCAATTGTAAAATAGTGATTAAAAAAGGGGCGGGTGGGAGGGAAATGTTTCCTCCAGTCCTTGTGGTGAGAAAGAGGAAGAGATGAATGAGACAGGAAGTTACATCTATTCCTAAACTCCTCCCTCCCTACAGTAACACACTAGCCCCTATAAACTCCTAAAGCTCAATATGCACACATATACTCTTAGAGCTGAACCTGCCTATATAAATCTACACAACTATTGCACAAAGATGAAACTGCAGGAGTTATTGGTTCCCCCAATCCAAAGTCATGTCCCCCTTTGCTGATGGCTCCGGGGGTGTCTTAACTTTTGGATATGGGATGGACCCTCACTCCTTCCTAAAACCATTCAAACTACAGTAAACACTGATTTTGGAATAAGCACACAAAACACTTTATTTTGGTGTAAAAATGGCCACAGCTTTATTTAAATCACATAACTAAAATAATCACAGAAGGAGTCAGGTGAAGTGCTAGACCATTGGGATTCACGAATACTGTGAGATCCCCAGCTGTCTGACATACAGCACCCGGCCAGCCAGCAATAAAGGGGCGGCACGCTCCGGCTTGCAATTCTAGCAGAGCCAGTACACTTTAAGGGCACCAACAGCCCTGTGCTTAACCACTGTGCCCGCCCCTGGATGACGTTACTATTACGACATCCTTCAGTCTGGCCATTTCCAAAGCTCAGCCTGTTCGCCACCATGAGGTTTAACCTCCTCTATTAGTTAAAATAAGTCCACAATAACTTGCCTGCAACTTCCACCTGACTCCTCAACCGCCACAGAGAGGCCATTTGACACCTTAAATGGACTCGACCGCCACTAAACTGATTAGGAATGCAATAGCCCTCTAGAAATTTTTTTTTTTTTTTTTTTTTTACTACAAGTCCCACTTTATCTTCTCTACGATATAACACAACCAGTGATGGATAAAGAAAATTGTTAAGCCAGATCAACTAAGCTATGAATGTTGCTGAAAATGCAACTAAAGTGATAAGGCTGTAGTTAGAAACTAGTAAAGAGAAATAGACTATAATACTGAAATTACCATAAATCAGTATACATGGGGAATTCTGCCATACCACAAACAAGTAATTGCCAACCATTTATGCATATAAGTATATATTTCCCACTTATGTGATGTGGGGTCCCACTTATGGTGGTAACTGTAAACCAGTGATATAGATGTATATACTATGTATGAGATAAGACTTCTTCAAGAAATACCTCTGCCACTAAAAACTAGAACTGTCCATTTAAATTCATTGGTAACCCTATACTCACTTACACTGCCAGGAAAGACATAGAGAGTATAAAGAAGGGAAGAGAAAAATACTTGCTGTGCGTCAGCTTCTCCACATACTACAGCAACCACCGAGCACTTATTGTAGTGCAAAACCTCACCATTGTTGTTTGATGGGTCCGAACCACATCAACAGTAAACAAGCCATTAAATGATGCTTATAATGATGAGAATAAGCCCATGATCTGCTTGATTTACAGGAGTCTTTGAAGGCAGTGAGATATCTTCTCCTGTCATCTCTCAATCAGTTTCAGAGCACTTGATGACCTTTACCCTTAGCCGCAAGCACCAACCCAAGGGGACCCAGATCGAAATTTGAAGATGAAAATTCTCTTCTTTGCTGGAAATGGGCCAGCACATGCTGATGCTGCCCGTTCCGCTTGGGAGCTACAGGACTATATAGCTCCTGCATGCAGAGCATGGGGTTACATGATAAGCAGTGCTGGGTTCCATTCGCTAGCTGGCTGCGATAGACACTCTACTGCATCTATGGCTGTATCACACTGTCGGCATCCTTAAGAGAAATATGAGTTGGTCAATTAAAGGTCATATATCTTCACTAAGAAAAAGTACAAGTCAACAGAAATGGTCCTTGAAGCTATAGATTTTTATCAAAAACATGCCCATTTGTTTTTCTCTCTCCCTCCAGCCGCAGCCACCACCAGCTCGGAGGGCTCAATTTATTGCACAGGCATGTGAAAACTAGCCATGACCACAGGGACTTACCCTAACAGGGTCTTTTTAAAATGAATAATTGGTTTGCAGAAACCAGGGGGTCCATACCTCCGATGGTTACCCCTCCGCACCACGGGGCCATACCTCCGATGGTTACCCCTCCGCACCAGGGGGCCATACCTCCGATGGTTACCCCTCTGCACCAGGGGGCCATACCTCCGATGGTTACCCCTCCACACCAGGGGGCCATATCTCCGATGGTTACCACTCCGCACCAGGGGGCCATACCTCCGATGGTTACCCCTCCGCACCAGGGGGCCATACCTCCGATGGTTACCCCTCCGCACCAGAGGGCCAAACCCTCGATGGTCACCCCCTCCATACCAGGGGGCCATACCTCCGATGGTCACCCCATCACACCAGGGGGCCATAACTCTGATGGTTACCCCCGCACTGGGCTACACCTGAGATGGTTGCCCATTACTGGCCAAATTATACATAACTTCAAGGACCCATAAAACAAAATATATACCCACAAAACAAAAATATATATTTATTTTGAATAGTGCAAATT
Source organism: Leptodactylus fallax (assembly GCA_947044405.1). Taxonomy (NCBI): domain Eukaryota; kingdom Metazoa; phylum Chordata; class Amphibia; order Anura; family Leptodactylidae; genus Leptodactylus; species Leptodactylus fallax. Next base: position 4,057 of record CAMRHE010001723.1, read on the forward strand.
ATAATGCACAGCAATAGCTATACTTGAGAATTAGATTTAAGCTAAAGTATTAAGAAAACACATCAGTAAATAAATACATTACATTCTATTAACCACGTTCAGTCAAGAAATGGCAAAACAGGTTGTTAGTCTATCCTAAACCACCAGCAATTAAACACTGGCTTGGAGGCACGAGGACATTGTGTACGCATCCCAATCCTAAGGAACCATGCCCTATAGGGTTACATTAAAAGGCAAGGCCACTGACAATAACACAGTAAAACATTGGCCTAAAGATTGGAGGCCCATGTAGGCAGAGTCCTCTCACCCACGTGTACTAGATCTCTCAGCTAGTTAGTTACGTACATATTGTACCTATGTTGGCACTATGTATGTAAGTAAATCCCTATATATATATATATATATATATATATATATATATATATACACACACACATATACACACACAGCACCATGGAATTAAAGGTGCTCTAAAAGAAATAATAACTTAGATGGCTCACCCTAAATACTGTATAAGCAATAATACTAAATTATGCCAGCTCCAGAATAATCCAGAGCTATGTAGGTAATAAGGATAGACTTGAGCAGCTATCAGTGGGTACAAAATTATACTATTATAGGACACCACTGAGAAATAACCCATCACATAGCATATGTCATAGTCAGGGATGGGAGCTGCTGCATAATATGATATCACAGTAACATATAATAATAGTAATCCATATACTTATCCGGATACAGACTGTAAATGCTCCTAAATCACTGGCTACACATGAAGAGTAAGAAATGCAATAATCTGATGCAGTATTTGTCTGATATCCATTATCTACATGTGTTGATAGGTCAGCCTATAACATGGAGGTCAGTATATCACCGTATATACATGGCTATAAAACTATAGAAATCTGTGTATCCTACAGAGCAAGGTGCACCTGAGTCACCCACATCCCCACCATGTGCTGAGCCCTCCATGAACACCTTTCAGGGCTATAAAAATGATCTAGATATAATATATTCTGCCAGAAGACAAATATGTGAAAAAAAAAAAACATCTAGATAAGGCCCCACATAATCTACACAGTCTTATAACATCCACCATTTTAGGTACTAGATGAATTTCCAAATGGAAGATGAAATAGCTACATGAGGTAAGGGCGGACATTTTATATACAGCAGCATCAGCAGGACAGCATATATAAAATGACTGACGGCTGCCATATATCCACACAGGACTCAGTATACAGCCCTGATATGGAGGTCACATATAGATCATTAGATGCCATATATAGGACCAGCACGAAGATGGAGGAACTATAGGGACTGCTGGACTACATATACAGTGAGGGACCTGTATATAGCAGGGTCAATATAAACAGCATGTCCAGTACATGGAACTAAGATGGAGGGTGTATACAGATCACTAGACTCCATATACAGGGAGGCGGCTTTCAGACCAGGCTGTCCCTCTCTCACCACAGGGTCTCCATTACCTGTAACCTCCCAGCTCCTCCACAGAGAGCCCCTCAGTCCCCAGGACTCATGAACAATCTGCATTATACAGTAGTAATCTCTGATATATCAGCCATGTCTGCAGTGTGTGAGGTAAATACATGAGGGGACTCTGACAGGATAAATCCTGTGGTAATACTGCAGCATATACAGTATGATGTAGGATGGGGATACTAAACTAGTAGTGATGTGTAATGTGAATGTGGTGACACCAGCGCTGTGTGAGGTGATAAACCCCAATATTATACTCCCTGATTCAGCAGACACATGTTTAATGTTTCCTCCAGTCCTTGTGGTGAGAAAGAGGAAGAGATGAATGAGACAGGAAGTTACATCTATTCCTAAACTCCTCCCTCCCTACAGTAACACACTAGCCCCTATAAACTCCTAAAGCTCAATATGCACACATATACTCTTAAAGCTGAACCTGCCTATATAAATCTACACAACTATTGCACAAAGATGAAACTGCAGGAGTTATTGGTTCCCCCATTCCAAAGTCATGTCCCCCTTTGCTGATGGCTCCGGGGGTGTCTGACCTTTTACCAGGGTTTAGGTAAAACCCTCCAGCAAGGAACACATCTTTCCCAGGTGCTTTTAGAAGGAATATGACAAGAACCTGGGAGAAATGTATACTCATTCTACCACTTTGCCCCTGGTCCTGTCACAGCTTGTATGCAGCGACTGCATCTAGTATGTGTGCGAGTCTATATGCAGTGATTGTCATATAAATGACTTGGAATAATAGAACACATTGTACAGAAAAAAACCTATAATATTGAACAAGGATAAAATGAAGTAAAATTCACATATTCAGTATCTACTGTACATATAGCAACATCTCATGATATAGGATACAGTGTACAACATGTCCTGTTCAATGCCTCTGCAGTATAATAAAGATATAGTGTTTAGAAAACCTTACAAAGGTAGACAGAATGCATGCTGTTTTTTAAAGGGTGTCTATAAGAAGTGCAGATAATACAGTAGCTGCACCCAAGCCCTCATGCCATATAAAATGGAATTCTAAATGTTCATAGCAGGTAGGAACTTGTTACAGATTTTCCAATGAAGAAAGCTTCAAGTTACATTTTTTTACATTTATCACTTTATGTAAATCTAGTAATGATGTGACATAATAGACTTCAAAGGTGAGAAAAAGAAAAACAGGCATGGTATGTCATAGGGCATTATGTAGCGACAATATACGTATAATATAACAGTTAACAAAATACTTGTGAATTCATAAAGAATGTAAAATATGTTGAAATTATATGAACAATACATTTATTAGATACAATTACTTTGATAAAAGATAATAAAGGAAAACAGAAAAAGAAATCATAGAGTGCATACAATCAATATCTAATTGCCAAGGTCCAGACTTAAGGGTTGTTCTCAAATTGTGGTCCATTAGACCTTCAGACAAAAGCACTTCTGGTTGCCTCACATAGTGCATGTGCTTGAGTTCCATCTTTAAACACGCCGGGTGCATACTGGGCTGTATGCAGAGCCGACATCATGCCATTGGCTTTTATAGCAGGAAAAGGACAAGCCATAAACAGCAAGGCGCCATAGTAGCCTAACGTCTATCTATCATCAAGTGGTGAGACCTTGGACCTTCAGGGATATCCCACATTCTACCTAGGTGTACAAAAGTTGGCATTGCAGGACAGAGCAAGACGGGCCAGGGTAGGGACACCATGGCCAAACAAATTTACTATATCTCATGCCAGAAAGCTGGCATGAGATATACCTGAAATGTATGCCAGTTCTATATATTATACTTGGCAACATGTGTGGTACTCATAGTAAACATACTTTGCTATGGAAAAACAGGGTGCGCTAAGCTATATATAGATTTATAGACTTTTGGCCGGGGCCCTACGTGGCATAGATGCTGTGGAAACGCCGCAGAAAAAAAAGCGGCATTTTACAGTCACAGCAAAGTGGATGGGATTCTAGTGAAAACAATCGCCACTTTGCGGGAAAATACATTGTCGTGTTGGCGCCCCTGAATATTTGTCCCAGAAAATTATTGCAATTGCACATTTTGTTATACACATGTTTATTTCCTTTGTGTGTATTGGAACAACACAAAAAAACTTAGAAAAAAAGCCAAAAATGATATAATTTCACGCAAAACTCCAAACATGGGCCGGACAATATTACTGGCACCCTCAACTTAATATTTGGTAGCACACCCTTATGGACTACTCTTGTTTTGCAAACTGCTCCAAGTCTCTCATATTTGGAGGGTGCCTTCTCCCAACAGCAATTTTAAGATCTCTCCACAGGTGTTCAACGGAATTTAGATCCTGACTTATTGCTGCCCACTTCAGAACTCTCCAACACTTTGTTTCCATCCATTTCTTGGTGCTTTTTGAAGTATGTTTGGGATCATTGTCCTGCTAGAAAACCCATGACCTAGGAGGCAAACCCAGCTTTCTGACACTGGGCCCTACATTGCAACCCAAAATCCTTTGGTGGTCTACAGATTTCATGATGCCTTGCACTCAGTCAAGGCACCCAGTGACACAGGCAACAAAACAAGCCCAAAACATCTTTAAACCTCCACCATATTTGACCATTGGTACTGTGTTTCTTTTCTTTTTGGGCCTCATTAACTTTTCAGTAAACATTAGAATGATGTGTTTTTCTATCTTGGTCTCATCTGTCCACAAAATGTTTTCCCAGAAGGATTTTGGCTTACTCACCTACATTTTGGCAAACTACAGTCTAGTTTTTTTATGTCTCTGTTTCAGCACTGGGGTCCTTCTGGGTCTCCTGCTATAGCATTTCATTCAAATGTTGACGGCTGCAAAGCGGCTGCCATAGTTACCGAGTCTCCGCTGTAATGTACTGAGGAGACAAGGAGCTAATGTCTGCAGTCAGAGTCCACTCTGATGACCGGCATAGCCGGCCAGGATCCCCTGCCAAAATCTTTCCCATTGTGGGAGTAACCTGTTCCCATGGCAACCTGGATATTACTATTGTGGCTGTCCTATGAGCTGCCACAATAATAACAGTCTAGTATTTCTTCTTCACACTGTACACTGCAGATTTTAGGTGCAACTCATCTAGCTGCTACTTACAGAAGTATTCTGATGACTCTGCAATAGTAGACCTCATCATAGACTAAGATGACAGGGAGTACAGAAAATTGAACCAGGATTTTGTGGACTGGTGCCAGTGGAACCACTGTAGGATTAATGCTGGGAAGACCAAGGAGATGGTGGTGGACTTTCGTAAATGCAGATACCCTCCTAAACCAGTGGACATCCAGAGGACGGGCATTGAGATTGTCAACACCTATAAGTACTTAGGTGTGCTCCTCAATAATAAGCTGGACTGGGCAGATCACACGGATGTCCTGTACAGGAAGGGCCACAGCAGGCTCTACTTGCTTAGGAGGCTGAGAGCCTTTGGAGTCCAGGGGGCACTTCTTAGGACCTTTTTCAACTCAGTAGTGGCATCAACCATCTTCTTCAGAGTGGCCTGCTGGGGAGCAGCATATCAACCAGGGATAGAAATAGACTCGACAAGCTGATCAGAAGGGCCAGCTCTGTCCTTGGAACGTTTTGTATATATTGTATTTGTATTGCTTATCTTTGCATTGCATATTTTTACTGCTGTAACACACTGAATTTCAACATGGTGGGACTATTAACCCCTTAACGACGCAGGGCGTAATAGTACGTCCTGCGTTGCATGACGATGTATGGAGAGCGCTCAGGAGCTGAGCGCTCTCCATACACCGCGGGTGCCGGCTGTATAATACAGCCAGGACCCGCAGCTAACAGCAGCGATCGGTGCCTGCACCGATCACGGCTGTTAACCCTTTAGATGCCGCGGTCAAACGCGACCGCGGCGTCTAAATTGTGGAGCCGACAAGGGCCATTTTTACCTCATCGCTGCCCTCCGGAACGTCATCGGAGGGCGGCGCTTGGTTGCCATGACAGCCGGGAGCCTATTGAAGGCTCCCAGGCCTGTCATTTCAGTATAACTATTACACGATGCCAGAGGCATCGTCTAATAGCAGTGAAGGCATTTTGCTATTCACTGCGATACAGTAGTATCGCAGTGAATAGTATGAGCGATCAGACTCCCTAGGTTTCAAGGTCCCTAGGGAGTCTGATCATACAAGTAAAAGTATAAAAAAAAAAGTTTTTAAAAGTATGTAAAAATTTAAAAAAACACAAAAGTTCAAATCACCCCCCTTTCCCTAGATCAGATATAAAAGTAAATAAACAAAAGTAAACATAAACACATTAGGTATCCCCGCGCTCCAAAATGCCCGAACTATTAAAATATTAAAATATTTATCCCATATGGTGAACGGCGTAGCGGGGAAAAAAAATCAAAATGGCCAAATAGCGTTTTTTTCAACACTTTGTCTCCTATAAAAAAATTGAATAAAAAGTGATCAAACCATCATATCTTTCCCCAAGTGGTATCAATAAAAACGTCATGTTGTCCCGCATAAAAATACGCCTTACCCAGCTCCATACATGTAAATATGAAAAAGTTACAGGTGACACAATATGGCGATGCAAATTTTTTTTTTCTATTTAGCAAAGTTTTTAATTTTTTAAAAGGTATCAAAACATTACAAATACTATATAAATTTGGTATCGCCGTGTTCGTACTGACCCACAGAATACAGGTAACATGTCATTTTTACCACACAGTGAATGGTGTAAAAATTAAACCCATATGAATTTGGCGCAAATGCAGTTTTTCTCCAATTGCACCTCATTCTGAATTTTTTTCCAGCTTCCCAGTACATTGCACAGCATATTGAGTAGTGACATTACAAAGTACAATTTGTTTCGCAAACAATAAGCCATCATGTGACTCTGTGAACTGAAAAATGAAAAAGTTATGGCTCTTGGAATGTGGGGAGAGAAAAACGAAAATGCAAAAACAAAAAATGGCCCGGTCATTAAGGGGTTAAAGGATTATTATTATTATTATTATTATAAATGTTACAGGTGTCAGAATATGGTGGCTTTAAGAAAAATGTTTTTTTTTTTTTTTTTTTGCAAAGCTTTAAACTTTTGTTAAGGGATTAAAATGTAAATAAAACCATATAAATTTGGTATCCCCGAAATTATACCGAAATATAGAATACATGTGACATGTAATTTTGACTGCACAGTGAACGGTGTAAAAACGAAGCCTGTGAGAATGTTGCACTTTTTCTCCAATTCTACCCTATTCTGAATTTTTTTCCAACTTCCCAGTACATTGTACAGATTAATAAATTGTACCATTATGAAGAACAATTTGTCCCACAAACATTAAGCCTTCATATGGCTCTGTGAACAGAAAAATAAAAAAGTTATGGGGTTTGGAAGGCCGGGAGTTAAAAATGAAAATCGAAAAATGTCACAGGCGGGGGTTAAAATAATCACTGATATATATTCACGTCTCCCTTTGACAGCTCAGGACCATCCACCTGACAATAAGGAGTGTAATTAGCATATTGGGTGCTGAAATGAACAGCATCAATTGCTCAGAAACAGTTGGGGCTAGAAGCTGTTCCTGTTGAAAGATACAATGAAATGGAGATAGTGGTGAAAAAATTCGTATCCATGCCTTAGCTAACTGCTTAGTCATGTGTTCTACACATAAATACTATTATTAGATCAAGCTTTATTCATTCATTTTATGGGTAAGAGATGTATTCATTAAGTAATAAAAATGTCTCTCTCATAAACCACTTGCAACTACTTTGGTGTAGATATCTTTAACCCCCTCTCACTCTGCACCATAATATTACGTCGTACTGCGCATATACTTAAAGCTAAGCGCTGTAATATTAAGGCGCTGTAATTCCGCAGGCACAGGAGCTGAATTACTTTCGGCAACACAGCCGAAGCCCGGGGCTAGCTGCCGGTGTTGGAAGATACTCCGACTCCGGCAGATTAATAGTGATCACGGCATCCAGGGGGTCCAGGGGCAAGATCGTTCCACTGCCACACCTCATATGCCCCATGACAAGATTGCAGAGTCTGAGGGGTTGCCATGGAAGCCATGAGACCGAGCAACAGCCTCCTGACTGCCTATGCACAGTCCACATAATGAACCTATGTGTGATGTACTGCAATACTGCAGTGCAATGTATTGCAGTACATTGCACTGAGGTCCCAGGTTCTAGTCCCCTTGTGGGACATTTAAAAGAAAGATAAAAAAATTCAAAAAATCTAAATCCATCTTTACATTTAAAAAAAAAAAAAAAAAAAAGACATAACGTAAAAATACAAAAGACCAAGCGTGTTAATTATCCCCACATGCGTATAAGTCTCCACTATGAAAAAAGTGTTATTTGTCTTATACGCTGTACAAAATAACATTTAGATCACCTCACTTTCCCCAAAACACAGCAATAAAAAAGCGATCAAAAAGTCATACATACCAAAACATTGGAACCAATAAAAAGTACATCTTGTTCCACAAATAAAGAGCCCTTACTTATCTGTGTCAACAAAACAGTAAAAAAAGTTGTAGGCGTCAGAATACGGTTACCTCAAGAAAATCGCTCATTTTCAAAAAGTGACGTTTTATTCATAAAAGTGGTAAAACCAATATAAATATCGCTATAATTTTGATGACCTGCCAGACAAATCTGCCATGTCATTTTTAATGCGAAGTGAACGCCATAAAAACAATATGCAGAAAATTATGATAGAATTGTGGGTTTTTTTTTTACATGGACACCCAAAAAACGTTAATAAAAGCTTAGCTATGTCAACAGAAAAATAAAAAAAAATTATGAATTTTGCAATGCGGGGAAGGAAAATGCGAAAAAAGTCACCAAGCATTAACATACATACTACCCTGCATCCTTAAAGGTTTAATGAATTCATTTTGGGTTGCATATAACTTACTGAAAAACTTTATTTGTTGTGGGGGTTGTGGATAAACAGTATTTCCTTTTGGGGGGTTGTTTATAAGGTATTCACAATGTGGTATAAATGTTATTATGTGGGTCAGCTATATTTACAGCTATAACACAATATTTAATATTTTACTACTTTATCACAATAAAGAATTTTTTTAAATAAATAAGTCATTTATTTTTGTGTCACCATATTTTGAAATCCAAATCCGTAAAAGCCATAAAAGAGCTATATGAGGTATGTATTGTTTTTTTGCTGAGTGAATTTAAAGTCAAAGACAACCCCTGCAGTTGCTCTTATATTTTGTATTTTTATTTTTCATTTAGTAGTTATGATTCACACATGCAGTATTCAATAAATTGGGAGGAGGGGTCTCAGACTATCATATGCACACTGGACCACATTTACTATTATTTGACAGAAAACTTAGACAGGCAGTGAAAAAAAGGTGCTAGATTTATCACTGTGGCTGATGCTGGGTGATAAATCTGATGCATGGCCTACTCTAAATGTATACCGCCTATTACTTAGCTTACTTTGGGCCAAAAAAATTTTTGTTCAATTTGCCACATTTAAGATGCGCTGTGTTTTTGTGAAATTAAGCCCCTTTTCCATGAAGCCAAGACTTCTTTTTGAGTAATTCAAATAACTTTGGTCTTAAACTAGATGCACCAAAATGCCCCACTATGATTTAAAATTTAAAAATTATTTCATTTTATGTGTACTTCAACTTTAAAGAACATAGCAAACAATAAAAGAGGGGTTATTCTTGCAATGTCATTCTGTTTGACACACCTAGTATCAACCAATTACTCTTTTTAATTTTGAATGGGACCATTGAACTTAAAACATATCCAAAATAAAACAATACACTGACTATACACCATCAGATTATCTCAAAGTACTTCAGTATCCTAGTGGAATGAGAGCAAAAAGGAAAAAAAAAGACTTAAGGAAACTAAAGAGGCCAATAAAAAGTCAATAAAAAGAAAACTTCTTACAACAAATCATCCAAAAAACTATTATGTAATGCAAACATCTGTGAAAGCGACTATAGTGGGGTCCATGAGGTATCTGTTATGGTACAAGTTATTTTGCATGCAGGACTTTTTCACCCACAGATTTTAACAGACTCTTTGATGAATGTTTCTAATGGTGTTTGCAATATATGCAGGTGCATGTCAATAAATTAGAATATCTTTGAACCGTTCATTCATTTCAGTAATTCAGTAATACAATTCATAATCTGCGTCTTCCATGATTGTGTGTCCTACTGAACCAGACTGAGGGACCATTTAAAGGCTTAGGAAACTTTGGCAGGCGACACACTGAATTTACAATACTGAACTTTTTAACAATATTCAAACTTTCTTAGATTTTGTTTTTCATTACCTCTAATCCATAATCAACATTTACAGAAATAACACTTGAAATAGAACACTCTGTGTGTAAAGAATCTAGAAAATATAGGAGGTCACTTTTTTAATTTAATTACTGAAAGAAATAAACATTTCAAAGATATTCTAATTTATTGAGATGTAACTGTATGTGAACATAAATGGAAATAAAACCGCAATTACACAATTTTCTTACAGACTTCATTTTTACAGCATTCGCCGTACAGTAAAAATGACTCATTACCTATATTCTGTGGGTTGGTATGATCACGACGATACTAAATTTATTTAGGTTTGTTTTAACATCTTTACAAAAATGTAAAACTTAAATTTAAAACTTTCTTTCCATCTCCATATTGTGACACCTGTAACTTTTTTTTTTTATTTCCATGTATAATGCTGTGTAAGGCTATGGCCCCACGTTGCGTAAACGCAGCTTTTTTTGTTGCAGATTTTGTTGCGGTTTTTTGAGCCAAAGCCAGGAGTGGATTGAGCAGAAGGTACAAGTATAAGAACTTCCTATATATTTCACATTCCTTTTGTAGCCATTGTTAGCTTCGGCTCAAAAAACCGCAACAAAACCTGCAACAAAAAAAGCTTTGTTTCCGCAATGTGGGGCCGTAGCCTAAGGGCTCTTTTTTACTGGGGCAAGCTGTATTTTTTATTAATAACATTTTGGGAATTGTGTGATGCTTTCATTGCTATTTATTCAGTTTTGTAGGAGGGGAAATGGCAAAAAAAATGGCAGTTTGTATGTTTTGGTTATTTTTTCCTGCTACTTTGTTCATCGTATGGAATAAATATCATATTTTTTTTATAGATTAGGCATTTTTTTTATAGATTAGGCATTGTCTAAATCGGAAACGGAATTTAAGGAAATGGGTGATTTAAACTTTTGGCATTTTTTAAATTTTTTATAGTTTTTGAAACTATTTTTTTTATCTTGTATTTTTAGACCTCCTAGGATACTAGGTTAAACTCAAACATTTCTATTACACGCTATAGCAGCGCTTAATAGAATTTTAGCAATGACAAGGCTGGGAGCCTACAATAGGCTCCAAGCTGTCATGACAACTGATTGCCACCCACCAATGATGTTGGCAGTGATTGTGTCCAATATGGTAGCACCCAGGCATCATTACTATTTAGGTGCCTCGGTCACAATTGACCGAGGAATCTAAAGGGTTAACAGATGCGATCGGTGCCTGTATAATACAGCTGGTACCCGCTGTATATAGAGAGGGCTCAGCTGCTGAGCCCCCTCCATACTTCCTTAGCGACACCTTGAAGTACAAGCATGTCATGTGTTGCTAAGGGGTTAACAAATTAGAACGATACTCTGGAGGATTTAAAACCAGATACATTGCACGCACACCCACTAAAAAAAAAAAAAAAAAATCACAATACAACAACAACAACAACAACAATTACATATTGGGTACTGCCATCATCATAATGAGCCATAGAATAAATATAATGTATTATTTATTGTGCATGGCAGGAAAATGTGTAGTTTTTCCATTCAACACTCCTATCTTAAGCCATCACCATGACCAAACATTAATAAAAATTAGTCAATAACTTACATGAACCCTTTAACTGTACCAATAAAAAAACAAAATTCATTCTATAAAGAAGCAAGCCCTCATACAACTAAATTTTGTCTAAATATAGTGGAATATAATGGAATCAAGGCCCCCATAAACTATGAAGTTAACTACAAATAAACCCTACATGCTATTTAAAATATACACTACTATACATGTTTAACTGAGAAAATATTATAGCTTAACTAATTTTAAATTTACCTAAAATTAACTCAATGGACTCAAGAAAATTATGCAAAAAATGAAATAAAAATTATACATATTTAGCAGATATAATCCACATATTACACCATTCAATATCTAACAGCACTAGAGTGTATATAGAGACATTATGCCATCAAAACTGATACTAATGACATAAACCTTATGGATTTTCAAACAGCTTACTCTATGTGTCAGCAAGATGCTTCATAAGTACCAATCATATGTGCCAACCCTATTATTTATCTAGGAATGTCTGTCTTTTACTCACCCTAAAATGGGATATTATTCATATATCACCACATTATTTGACAGGTGCTTTCAAAAGACCAGGATTTCTAAGCCATTAGCCATGAAAGCACTGTATTTCAAGATGTAAATTACATGAGCTGTTCTCTAGGAAACACCCAACTTCAAGGAAACAATTATATGGAAATAAACATTCTGTCAGGTTTATCCAGATTTTCATTCTTGTAAAAACAGTTTTGTTGACGCATGCCCCATGAGACCTGCAAAGTTGGGTGTATAAAAGGAACCTTCTCAAAGCATCCCTACAACTAACTGCAGATCCTTCCATCTTGTTCTGTCCTAGATAAAGATCACATAGCAAACATGTCTGAAGTTAAAGGAGGACACTGTCAACAGAAGGCCCAATGCAAGGACCCATGCCAGAATAAGGACCCATGCCAGAAGCAAGACCCTTGCCAGAAGCAAGACCCATGCCAGAAGAAAGACCCATGCCAGAAGAAAGACCCATGCCAGAAGCAAGACCCATGCCAAAACCGTAAGTAACACTATACTAGGGACCACAATTTTGTAATAACATATTAAAAAAATAAAAATAATTCAAGTAATAGTTAAGACAAGGATCTCATCAGTCTCCTTGCACTTTATCATATTCGACAAGGATACATATTACCTGCAATCTTCAATGCACTGAACACAAAATAATGGTCCGAATTTATTAAGGTCCTTGAGTCAAAATTCTAGAAGTTGATCCTTTTTTTTAGTGGAATTTAGTTTAGACACATTTATTATTCATTCATGTCTAAAAGAATACATGTTTGTGTCTTGCTAGGCACTTTTTAATAATGCCTACACAAGGGGGTGTGGTTATATCAACTTCTAAAATGTGCCAGATTTATTACTGGCATGTGAAAGAGCAGGCAGATAATGGGTAGAATGTCTAACTTCTAGCAAAATATAGCAAATATATTACACAGTGTGCACCACTGTTATTAGTTTGCTGTATCTTGTGACTGGGGGGTCCAAATGTACACTATCTAACTTACAGGCAACATTGATAAACTAGGGACAATGTTTGGCATAGACAGCTTGTTATGCTTTGAGAAGAAAATAACCCTCATGGTAAAATCACATGTTCAGGTTTTTTTTAATGTAATTTTTCAAGTCAAAACCAGGATTAGATTGAAAAGAAAAGAGGAGTTCCATATGATTATATTTATAGTCTCTCGCCCTTTATGATTCATACCTGGTTATGGTTGCAATACAAAAAAGAACTGAACATGTGTCCTTACCCTGAGGGTGGTTACACACACACACACACACACACACAGTGTATGTTTATAAAAACAGTACCACTGCAGTTTTTGATGCAGTTCTTTGAGCCAAAGCCAGAAGTGGATCCAATACTAAAGATACATTTCAGATAACTTTTGAAGGCACCTCTGGATTTGGCTCAAAAAGCTACAGCACATTCATAGAGACCAAAGTATGTGGCTCATCTATAGAGGCCACACTGTAGGCGGTCCTTTGCTATGCTCAATACATTGGGAAATAATATATTCATTCAAATTAAATTATATTTTCTTGTGACATTAAACATCAGTCATGAACATATTGTATATTGTTTCTTTCAGCTTGCAAGCCTGTACAAGGCAAAGGTAGGTCAACAAAAAGGTATTTTATATATATATATACAGTACAGACCAAAAGTTTGGACACACCTTCTCATTCCAAGAGTTTTCTGTATTTTCATGACTATAAAAATTGTAGATTCACACTGAAGGCATCAAAACTATGAATTAACACATGTGGAATTATATACTTAACAAAAAAGTGTGAAACAACTGAAAATATGTCTTATATTCTAGGTTCTTCAAAGTAGCCACCTTTTGCTTTGATTACTGCTTTGCACACTCTTGGCATTCTCTTGATGAGCTTCAAGAGGTAGTCACCTGAAATGGTCTTCCAACAGTCTTGAAGGAGTTCCCAGAGATGCTTAGCACTTGTTGGCCCTTTTGCCTTCACTCTGCGGTCCAGCTCACCCCAAACCATCTCGATTGGGTTCAGGTCTGGTGACTGTGGAGGCCAGGTCATCTGGCGTAGCACCCCATCACTCTCCTTCTTGGTCAAATAGCCCTTACACAGTCTGGAGGTGTGTTTGGGGTCATTGCCCTGTTGAAAAATAAATGATGGTCCAACTAAACGCAATCCGGATGGAATAGCATGCCGCAGCAAGATGCTGTGGTAACCATGCTGGTTCAGTATTCCTTCAATTTTGAATAAATCCCCGACAGTGTCACCAGCAAAGCACCCCCACACCATCACACCTCCTCCTCCATGCTTCACGGTGGGAACCAGGCATGTAGAGTCCATTTGTTCACCTTTTCTGCGTCGCACAAAGACACGGTGGTTGGAACAAAAGATCTCAAATTTGGACTCATCAGACCAAAGCACAGATTTCCACAGGTCTAATGTCCATTCCTTGTGTTCTTTAGCCCAAACAAGTCTCTTCTGCTTGTTGCCTGTCCTTAGCAGTGGTTTCCTAGCAGCTATTTTACCATGAAGGCCTGCTGCACATAGTCTCCTCTTGACAGTTATTGTAGAGATGTGTCTGCTGCTAGAACTCTGTGTGGCATTGACCTGGTCTCTAATCTGAGCTGCTGTTAACCTGCGATTTCTGAGGCTGGTGACTCGGATTAACTTATCCTCCGCAGCAGAGGTGACTCTTGGTCTTCCTTTCCTGGAGCGGTCCTCATGTGAGCCAGTTTCTTTGTAGCGCTTGATGGTTTTGGCCACTGCACTTGGGGACACTTTCAAAGTTTTCCCAATTTTTCGGACTGACTGACCTTCATTTCTTAAAGTAATGATGGCCACTCGTTTTTCTTTACTTAGCTGCTTTTTTTCTTGCCATAATACAAATTCTAACACTCCATTCAGTAGGACTATCAGCTGTGTATCCACCTGACTTCTGAACAACACAACTGATGGTCCCAACCCCATTTATAAGGCAAGAAATCCCACTTATTAAACCTGACAGGGCACACCTGTGAAGTGAAAACCATTTCAGGTGACTACCTCTTGAAGCTCATCAAGAGAATGCCAAGAGTGTACAAAGCAGTAATCCAAACAAAAGGTGGCTACTTTGAAGAACCTAGAATATAAGACATATTTTCAGTTGTTTCACACTTTTTTGTTAAGTATATAATTCCACATGTGTTAATTCATAGTTTTGATGCCTTCAGTGTGAATCTACAATTTTTATAGTCATGAAAATACAGAAAACTCTTGGAATGAGAAGGTGTGTCCAAACTTTTGGTCTGTACTGTATATATATATATATATATATATATATATATGTTTTTTTTTTTTCAAAACTTGTTTTATTCAATCTAACATCAGAACACAGTAGAGTATCGTCCCTACAACCCAAGAGACAATGACATCACAGAGCCTTCATAAAAAAACCAATAAACTTAAAGGGGAGTGGAAGTAGAGTTAAAAGGGCGAATAGGGAGATAAGGGGGTAAAAGATTATGACACTGGAGGTAGGACAGCATTTGAAGTTCGGTTTATCCTAGTAATGTGGGCTTCGTTAGGTAAGATCTCTCTCAGCATTACAAATCTACTTTACCTCAATAAGCAAAAATAACATTCAGAACTATACAAGGAACAAAAACTTGGTGATAAAGATTATATTTTAATAAATAAACAAACTATTAAACCAGCTCTGAAATGGCACCACGTAATAAGCCAGATTTTAATTGTAACATGTTCCCTTTATGGTGTTTTACTATGTGTATTATACATTTAAAACCAAATACCACAACAGGTTTTCATAGAATACGTTTAGCATGTTACCCAAATGTTTTAAGATTCTTAATATTATGGTATTAAATTACCTAAAACACACATTTTAGTTCATTTTTCCATTTTTGACAATTTTGCAAACTGTTTGGCAGTTTTATTTTGTCATGTGGTATATTACATTACACTGTATGACTGTATAGGGTCAAATCTAGTGTTTTGATTTAGTACAGTTTAGTCAAACACACAATATAAGTGAGCATTAGAAGCTTCACTTTTTAACATCAAAGACTCTTCTTGGGTAATATCATAAAATGAATAGACATATCAGGTCTCACCTAATGTCACCTAAAATAAACTCCAAACTCACATGGACAGCATGAGGTACAATTTACTAGACCAAATAGCCCTGAAATAACAGTTCTGGAATAAAGGGGTTGTCCAGTTTGAGCAAATAAACGTTATTGTTTCTACAGTAACAAGTGATACCTGTAAGGGAATTGCCAGTTGAGCAATTCCCCAGTGCTGCTGCAGAACCCTGGGGGGAGGGGAACAACAAGACAGTGAGCCCTAAAGCTTAACCCCCCCCCCCCCCACTGTCCCTGGCTAACTTGCCTGATCTGTCCTAGGCGACAGCCAGCAACTGGTCAACAGGCCCTTCTTAATATATGTGGCAACAAAGAACGCAGACAGGACGAACAACGAAAAGGGAGGTCAGCTAGCCAAGGGGTCAGTAACAGACGAGCAAAGCAGTACAGAGTCAAAATCCGAGAGAGTAGTCAAGTCAAAGCTAGAGGTCAGGAATAGGAATACTAGTAACAAACAGCAAGGAGTAAAGGCCCGTATGCAAAAGCATATAGCAAGTGCCAATGTGAAAGTGAGCAAAGAATAAATAGGAAGGAAGAACCTGCCCCAGACTTGATAGGGCGATAGGCTGTCAATCACACAGGCAAGGCTGAGATTAACTATTAGAGGAGCAGAGAGAAACAAAGGTGCAGGAGACGGGTGTGGCAGAAATTCAATTACATAGTCTAGGGCAGTGTTCAGACTGAGCAACAAGAACCCTACGTGAGGAATCAAACAGAACACACCTCCTTCGCCGCAGCGTCTGAGCGGAGGGTGGCGCAGAGACTCGAACGGGCAGAGACATTACAATACAATTTTCCAATATACAGTACTTTCTGTATCAATACCTCATGGTTCATTAGATCTCTGCTTGCTGTTATTTATTGTTTATTTCCAATGAATAAAATCAGTCCATGATCATGTGATGAGCACACAGATGCCACGGCTTGTTACCAGGCAGATATCTGATGTGCTGAGACAATAAGGAGCTGTGCAGCTGTTTGTCCATCACATGACCATGGACTGATTTTTATTCACTGGAAAAAAATCATACATCACAGCAAGCAGAGACCTAGAAAACTGTGAGCAATTGACACACAAAGTATATTGGAAAATTTTATCATTTATCATTGTCCACAAAATAACATTTATTTGTTGAAACTAGACAACCCTTTTAAAATAGAGCAGCCAACCTATGGTAAGCCTATTTAACCACAGAGACCATACATACTATAGACACAGGCAACATCCAGATAGTAACAAAATATGCCACACATTTAATGTTAATTATTTTGTACTTTCCTTCACAGATCCTTGCAATCCCTGTGCTCCTGACCCTTGCCAATCCCAAGGAAAACATTTTTAAAGGAACAGAACATAGAAGATGCAACACTGTATTTGATGCTGAATGCATATCCATTAACTTATATGTGGAATTAAAATATATTGCTTGCTACTCAAAAGTTGAATAAAAATTTCCTGGTGCATAATATTGTTTTCTCCACTTCATACAAAATAATAGAACACATAACAAGTCTGATAAGTGCAATACCAGTCTAGAATCTGTATTAGGATATAAGACCTTTATAAATGGTGGACTTGATCTGTCCATGTACAGTATTACATTGGTGGCCATTGATCTGAATGGTGCCATGTCATCCGGGCAGTGGTGCCACCCCCCGATTGCTGCAATTGGCCAGTCTGTGCAGACCATCCAATTGCAGCCAAGGTAGGAAGTTTAAATTAAAGGTTACTGCCCTGGTCGCATCACTCCCACTGAGACTGCAAGCAGAGCAGTACCTGTACTGTTACTGAGAGCTATATTTACTGTGCGTTCCTCTGTAGTTCCTCCTGGCAGATTGAGTTGTGTCTCCAAGCAACTCCCTCCATCCATGCCTCCCTTCATCCCTTCTTCCACCTTTCCTGAATTCCTAATTTTATTTTTTTTGGCTCTCACTCCCAACCAGCACACTTTTTTTTTTGCTTATTACTTTTTGTGTTTTTTTGTGCTTTTATGCATAAGGGCATTGTAAAAAACCCAAAAATTAGACAGTATTGGAGAATAGATATCTTGCAAAATACTCTAATCTATAGAATAGCAATGACCAGGACAGGCTTTGAAGCAATCCTCAAATTTCTGACTTAGAACGATAATGCACTGTGCCTGCCTAGAAATGCCCCAAACTCTGACCGCCTATTCAAAGTCAGGCCACTCATTGACCACTTTAGTGCCAAATTTGCAGCATCGTACATCCTTGATCAGAACATTTCTATAGATGATTCTCTGATCAGTTTCAAAAGAAGGCTGAAATTCCGCCAATATCAGCCCAGTAAGAGGGTACAGTATGGCATTAAAATGTACAAACTGTGTGAGAGCAGCTTAGGGTACACCTGCAAGTTTAGGGTTTATGAAGGAAGGTACACAGAAATTGAGCCCCCAGAATGCCCCCCAATCCTAGGAGTTAGTGGGAAAATTGTGTGGGATTTGCTGCACCCACTTTATATGGATAACCTCTACACCTACATCCCACTCTTTAGGTTTCTCAGTTCCAGAGGAACTGTAGCTTGTGGGACAGTGAGCAATACTCAGAGAGACCTCCCTAGGGCACAAGTTGTGCAGCGCCTCAGAAGGGGTGTGAATAGGGTGGTCTGCAGTGAGAATATGCTGGTGGTCAAGTTTAAGGACAAGAGGGATGTCCTTGTACTGACCAGAATTATGGTTAGTGCTGAACGAGTTTAACCTAGCATGTTGAAACAAATCCTGTGAGATTTGCTCATCTCTAATTACTACCATATTCCTGGGAACCGCAGTGCACTCCTGGCCATCTGTGTAGACAAACAGCAGCAATGCAATAATAACAATCACTAGTCACATAGAAAGAAAAATTAGCATTCTGACATCTAATAACCACCACAGTAAGCAAGCAATAGTAAACAACCACAAACAATTGCAGTGGGTCAGACAGATCTATCAGGCTACAAGAGTAGATTCTGGAGGGACTGTGCTCCAATACAGTAATAGACCCCAAAGGTCCTATAGGCTTCACAGTTGCAGCAGAGGCCAGTTCACATACTAAAGCTGTCAACTGGGCAGAGTGCTCCTTCAGGTATGCAGCATTAACCCATCCACTGCCTTCACCAGGAATTTCAGAATTTACCATTTGAATTCCCTAAACCACAAAAGATATGCTGCAACCCAATGGAAGGAAACAGGGGATAGGTGTAATAGGGACAGTGGTAATGTCACAGGGTAGGCCTAGTACATGCAGCTGAACTGCTACAGCCCAGCTCCCAGGCCGGACACTGACATATTTTCTCCCAGGGCGCTTGCAGTTAGAGTGGGATCCATTACTTAACTTCACTCTAGGAACTCAGAACAGTGAATTTGTACAGCTTCCCAATAGGGGTACTATTTGGCTACACCCAGGCTTGGAATGAAGGATGCCCAGACTGTGAAGATGATGGAGTGCCTTGACTCCACTCCAAAATAAGTATTAAACTTCATCTCTTCCAGTATTGAGATCTGGGTTGTTCAAAAAGAAGAAGTCCCAGGGGCCGAAATATCTGAGTGACAAATGGGTCCCAGTATGCAGCACAACTCCTATCCTCCTCCTAAGTTGACACCCAGTCTCTTGTAAGATGACAGATAACTTTTCCCTTTCTCAGGGCTGTCTGGTGTTGGTCTTGACCTAAGATTCTCATCTCCCTCAGAGGCGGTAGAGATGACGTCAGATCTATGGTAACAATACAAGCACACACAAACTACCAACTCTAATGTCATCCAGTGGCCTGTGATTGGCCAGGGCTGTACCAAGCCTTAGAAGTAAGAGGGGTAGCCAACAGTGGGGGATAAACCAAAAAGGGACACACAAAAGGGAAGCTGAAAACAAAATATTTACAAAATACACATTTTCACAATATAAAAATTACATATACAACCAGAGGAACATAAAATAAAAGACATTATAAGCAGTGTCCTTCTAGGATGCTGCAGATACACACATTAACTTTTCATTGCTCTAGATCACCAGATATCCTGAAATTAACCACTTCTCTACCCTAGACCACAAAGTATCTTTACATCAATCCCCTCACTATCCTAGACAAGCAATTAGCTGCAGTCGTATACCTTTATGTCTACACATTTTCACTAGACCATAAAGTCATGCACGTCCGTGGACTACCGTCATGGCTGAGTTGGAGAATTCAAATAGAACAAAAGATCACAGCACTGCATAATAGGGCATTGCTTTGGCCATTATGTAGAAGTGACAATAGGAAGTGCAGCCATATTGTTTGTAAAATGTAATCACCACATTTTTTCTTTTATTGATTACTTCTAATATTCTACTTTAACAATTTGGATTGAAATCCACAGATTATAATATAAATTTATTAAACTCACCCATATATCCCTCCATAACACTACACTTCCCCACATCTCCTCCCTCTGAGTAATTAACACTCCTTTTCAAGTACCCTTCCTCTACCCAGGAGATTTCCTGAGCCACCTCAGACAGCCCGGCACCAGATAATACATCTGAGAGATCATAGTTTTATGCCCATATCTCAGAAGGGGGGCACCTCACAGTTACGCCAATAAATTCTGTGGGTGCCCCATAGAAAGGCGCACGCGGTCAGCCCAAACATGGAGCCGTTGTGAGCCCAAGGCAGGTCCAGACACCCAACTCCCTACCCAAAGGGAACTGAGGGGCCATGCTTGGTATGTATACGACAAGGATTTCACCCCGAGTTCTCCCCCTTCCACTTACCAAACCATACGGTCGCCAGATAAGGAGCCAGAACGATTTTCGAGTTCAAGGGTTCCATGCTTGTAGGTGTAACTTCCCTCCCCCATGACATCACTCTGGGCGGGGGCAGGGAACACACAAAAGCACAGCACACAGACAGCACAGGGGTCTTCTGCCATTTGACCTGGTTAAGGTGCTGTGCTGCCGGTCGTCCCATAAGAAAGTGCCCTGGCTGAATCCCACTTGGAAGCCAGAGATAACCTGCACAAGCTGGTGTTGGTAATATATATCCTTTTCTTTCTTTTATCCCCATTTTTATTTGTTATGTACCGTGTTATGCTAATTTCGCTTGTATCTGCTTGTTAACCGCTGCATGTATTCTACGTATGTGTTGAGTGTCTAGTATCGACCCATTTAGGGGTTAATAAATATATAAAATTTAGAAGGCTCGTTTGCGTACTATCCTCTGTTGACCCGCCTCACTCACGCAAAGTGGGTGTGAGGTAATCGAAGTGATCACAGGTAAGGCCAGGTGCGGTCCCTGGTAAACCCGGATCCTTCACAGTGGTGGCAGCGGTGGGATAGAGGATAGACAGCGTTTGTGTGTGTAGTATCACTCAGATGCTGGGGATTTGCGGATAAATCCTACGAAGCGAGCTCGGTACTAGGGCAGGCTATAAGATACAGTGAAAATTTAGCACGGTGCTGTTCCCTTCCCTTTCTCTTTGTTTTTCTATCCTATCTTTTATTTGGCAACGGCTTCCAGTGGATGGCCGGTGGGCTCAGAAGCATAACCAAACGTCTGCAGGATGTGGCTTCTGCTGAACTCCAGGAGGTGGATGATATGGAAGGTACCATAGCCATGCAGGAGGCGGAGCAAAGTCCTGAGGTGTTAGGACAAGAGATCCTTGCCAGGCCAGAGGGTGCAGCAACTAGTCCTGTACCAGGAATCAATACGCCTGGAGGGACTAATAGCCCCGGCCCGGTGGGGAGAATGGACTTATATTTGCAACTGGCCTTGCAGCAGCTAGGCCCCAGGGACTCTGACGCTCGCCTACAGTTGATCCTCCAATATCAACAGGCTGCTGAGCAACAAGCAGAGAGAGAGAGAGAAGCTGCTGAGCGACAAGCAGAGAGAGACGCTGCCGAGCGCCAGTCCGAGCGGGAGCATCAGTTGGAGATGGCCCGGCTGGAGAGGAGTAGCAGCTCTTCCCAGAATCAGGAGGCCCATGTGCAGAGGCCTCGCCAGGAGAGCTTCCCTGTCCTGGAGAAGGATGGCGACTTGGACTTATTTCTGCAGGGGTTTGAAAGAACCTGCTGGCAATATCGTGTGCCCCGGGCACAATGGGCCCAGTACCTGACTCCAAACTTAAGGGGCAAGGCCCTGGGAGTCTTTACAGACCTATCACCTGAACGGGATGGGGACTATGACGCTATTAAGGAGGCTCTCATCAGACGGTACAACCTCACTCCTGAGGTGTACCGCAAAAAGTTCCAGAGTATAAAGCGGAACCCCACTGGCAGCTATGCGGATGTTGTGGGCGATTTACGGGCTGCCTTCCGGAAATGGATTAAAGGACTTACTGTTACCAAGTTCGAGGAGCTTGAGGATCTGATGATAAAAGACCAGTTCCTCCATGTTTGTCCTCCGGATGTCCGCCAGTTTGTGTATGACCGTGAACCCAAGACAGCAAACCAAGCTGCGCGAATTGCTGACTCCTACACGGACAGCAGGGTGCCCGAGACCAAGGGAGGAGCAACGGTGCAGAGACCCTCCAGCTGGAAGGAGGGGCAAGGTCGGAATCTACCACAGCCTTCTGTTTCCAAGTGGGGTAAGAAAAACTATGGTGGTCCCTATACTTCCCCTGTCCCTAGAACTCCGGGCGCCCCAGCACCCTACCACCAGTCCCAAGGGGTGGTCCAGCGGTGCCACGGCTGTGGCCAACCAGGGCATTTCCAGCGGGAGTGTCCAAACCGCCCTAAGAACCCCCAAGCCACAGCAGGTGGCTCATCTGTGTACTTGGTTGGGGGGGTGGGGGCACGACCCAATGCCAACCGTCAGCAAGTCACTGTAGGGGATAAAGTGGTCATGGGATTTCGGGACACTGGGGCAGATGTTACTTTGGTGCAACCTGATTTGGTCCCCCCGGACAGTATTATCCCTGGGAAAACTTTAACCCTGAGGGGAATTGGGCAGGAACGCCGCACTGTACCCATGGCTTGTGTCCATCTGGACTGGGGTGCAGGAAAAGGAATGCGGACTGTGGGACTAATGACTGATTTGCCTGCTAATGTACTGTTGGGAACTGATTTAGGACCTATGGTGTCCCAATATGGGGTAGGGGGCACCCCAATTTCCTGTGATAAACTGTCTATGACTAATGTTGATAATGTGTCTGTCATATCTGCAGAGGGAGCCCGTAACCCCCCTCTGAGATACTTTCCATGGCAGTAAGTGTAAATGCTAATGAGTTACCTCCAGCTGAGAGCCTGGAGGATGTAAATGAGCTTCCTGCAACCCAGCTCAGCAAAAATGTTATTGATGCTTTGTGCACCAGTGAGACCTGGTCGGTAGACACACCCACGTCTGCGGGGGCGTCGCCCTCCCAGCTTGTTGATTTGTCTACCACCGATCTTACTGAGGCCCAGTGTGAATTAACAAGTGCTAATGAATGTACTGTCAATGTAATTGCCAATGCTTGTTGTGAAGGTGTACCGGGTAGCTCTTCTGAGGCACCGGGAGCGACTTCTGCTATTGTGCCTAGTGCCTCCGAACAGCACCCAGCGGCTGGCCAGGTGCCAGGTGGTCTGGTAGGCCATGGGGATCTCACGGCCGATCCAGGTGAGGGGCAGACGGCTGGTATAGCGGTAGTAACCCGCAGCCAGAGTGCTAAGAAGGTGGAGGGTGTTCCAACCCTTGAGCCATCCCCTATATCACCCGGGGTCGGTACTGAGACCGCCGTGACTAATCCTCCCACCCTGGTGCCGGAAGGGTCCCGTGGGTATGTAACCTGCACTCCCCTTTTGTCTCACTCCAGCCAAGAGTTCCGGGACTCTGTCCAGGCAGACACCAGCCTGGCCGCATTGAAGGAACGTGCCACTCAACCTCCCTCGGAGTCTGATAAGGACAGGATATACTGGGACCAAGGGAGGTTATACCGGGAAACGATCCCCACAACGGGGGAGGAAAGTCTGCTTGGGGAGAAACAGTTAGTGGTACCTCAACCCTACCGGGAGGAGTTGTTGCGGGTCGCTCATGATATTCCCCTAGCAGGTCACCTGGGGATCATTAAAACCACGGCCCGCCTCAACCACTTATTCTACTGGCCTAAGATGGGGAGGGACGTAGCTAGGTACTGCCGTTCATGTGACACATGTCAGAGGGTGGGCAAGGCGGGGCAAAGCACAAAGGCCCCACTGATACCTATGCCCATCATAGTCGAACCTTTCCAGCGGGTAGCTGTGGATCCTATTGGACCCCTGTCCATCCCCAGCCGCTCCGGGAAACGTTTCATATTAACGGTAGTAGACTATGCTACTAGGTACCCGGAAGCTGTCGCTCTGTCCTCAACCCGGGCTGATGTAGTGGCCAAGGCCCTGGTAGGTATCTTTTCCCGTGTCGGGTTTCCCAGAGAGATGCTCACCGACCAAGGTGCCCAGTTCATGTCTGCCTTGATGCAAGGCCTGTGTAAGGTAACAGAGGTGCAACATCTAGTGTCCAGCCCGTATCACCCACAGACCAATGGCCTGTGTGAACGGTTCAATGGCACCCTGAAGCAGATGCTTCGGATGTTAGTCGAGTCCCACGGGAGCGACTGGGAGCCGTATCTCCCGCACCTGCTGTTTGCTTACCGGGAAGTGCCTCAGGCCTCGACGGGGTTCTCCCCTTTGAGCTCTTGTATGGGAGAAGTGCCCGAGGGCCCCTAGCTCTCGTGAAAGAATCCTGGGAAGGAGACACAGCCATCCAAGGTGTGCCAATAGTTGAGTATGTCCTGCGATTCCGTGACCAAATGCAGACTATGGCGCAGCTGGTGCATGACAACATGGTCCAGGCTCAGATTGACCAGAAACGCTGGTATGATCAGAATGCCCGCGAGAGAACATACCAGCCGGGGCAGAAGGTATGGGTCCTAGTCCCTGAGCCCCAGGACAAGCTTCAGGCCAAATGGGCTGGTCCGTACATCGTGCACCAGCAGCTCAGCAGCGTCAGCTACCTGGTCACAGTCGATCCAGGCCGGCACCGGCATAAGGCCTTCCATGTCAACATGATGAAGGATCATCACGACAGGGAAGCCAATGCCTTCCCAGTTTGCAGTCTGTTAGAAGAGGGGGAGGAGGAAAATCTTGTTGACCTGCTCACTCATTTTGGGGAAAGGGGGTCCCCCAAAGATGCCCAGGTGGACCTCCAGCTGACTGAGACCCAGAGGTCCCAACTGACCAAGGTTCTATGCACCCTACCCAGTCTGTTCTCCAGGAAACCCGGGAGAACCGACCGGGCCCTCCACCACGTGGACACCGGAAATCATGCCCCTATCCAGCGTCCGCCATATCGCGTCTCCTCGGAGGTACGGGCCCAGATGCGCAAGGAGATCGGCGAGATGCTGGAACTGGGGGTGATTCGACCCTCTCACAGTGCATGGGCGTCGCCCGTAGTCCTTGTGCCCAAGAAGGACCGGACTACCCGGTTCTGTGTGGACTACAGGGAGCTCAATGCAGTTACAGTCGATGACGCGTACCCCATGCCGCGCATTGACGACTTACTGGACACGTTAGGTAAGGCCCAGTATCTGTCCATCATGGACTTGAGCCGGGGATACTGGCAGATCCCCCTGTCCCCACAGGCACAGGAGCGGTCAGCCTTTATCACCCCTTTCGGACTGTACGAGTCCACTGTCATGCCCTTCGGCATGAAAAATGCCCCTGCCACCTTCCAGAGGATGGTCAACTCCCTGCTGTCGGGATGTGAAGGGTTCGCAGCTGCGTACCTGGACAACATCTCCGGCTTCAGCTCCACATGGGAGGAACACCTACAGCACCTGTCGCAGGTGCTGGGGCGGATCCACCGTGCAGGCTTGATCATCAAACCGGAAAAGTGTCAGCTGGGCATGCGCGAGGTCCAATACCTGGGACACCGGGTAGGTGGGGGAACCCTGAAACCAGAACCTGAAAAGCTGGATGTAATCACATCCTGGCCAACCCCCCGGACCAAGCGACAGGTGATGTCTTTCCTGGGCACAGCAGGGTACTATAGGAAGTTTGTCCCGAACTATAGTGCCCTTGCTGCTCCCCTGACAGACCTCACCAAGAAGAAGTTGCCGCAAACCGTCCAATGGACGGATACCTGTGAGCACTCCTTCCAGGGCCTGAAGGCAGCCCTGGCAAGCGCCCCTGTACTTCAAGCGTACGATGAATCCCGTCCGCTTGTATTACATGACATCACTCTGGGCGGGGGCAGGGAACACACAAAAGCACAGCACACAGACAGCACAGGGGTCTTCTGCCATTTGACCTGGTTAAGGTGCTGTGCTGCCGGTCGTCCCATAAGAAAGTGCCCTGGCTGAATCCCACTTGGAAGCCAGAGATAACCTGCACAAGCTGGTGTTGGTAATATATATCCTTTTCTTTCTTTTATCCCCATTTTTATTTGTTATGTACCGTGTTATGCTATTTTCGCTTGTATCTGCTTGTTAACCGCTGCATGTATTCTACGTATGTGTTGAGTGTCTAGTATCGATCCATTTAGGGGTTAATAAATATATAAAATTTAGAAGGCTCATTTGCGTACTATCCTCTGTTGACCCGCCTCACTCACGCAAAGTGGGTGTGAGGTAATCGAAGTGATCGCAGGTAAGGCCAGGTGCGGTCCCTGGTAAACCCGGATCCTTCACAATGACCTGTTCACATTGTTCTACATTTCCTCACACTAAGCTAAGATTTCTTATCCTAAGCTATCCTTTCTACTGCTGATCCCTAAATCTAGAAGTTACTTTGTGCTCCATGTACTTAGTATCTGTATATTCACAGATACCACCTGGTGATGGGTTTCAGTTATTTAGTAAAACATGGCTGTACTATTGTACCAAACAACCCTCTTAGGGTAGGTTCACATATATCAGTTGCATCAGCATCAGTTTTTTTTTGTCTGTTAGTCATTACAACTGATGCCAAAACTGATGCAAAAATGCATCAGTTGTCATCAGGTTTTTAACAAATTTCTACTCCCAAACCATAAGTTGTCATCAGTTTTTACTATTAGTTTTTACCAAGATGATCCGCAAGGCATGATGAGCTGCCGAGGCCAATAGAGTAGGAGTACTCAACTACTTTTAGTAAATTTCCATTGACCGGAATCCACCATCAAGTAAAGGTCCTAGCTGAACACGTCCAGTATTTACGGTATTTTTTGGACAAAAAGACACGTCTGACTAAAAGACACACCCCAAGTTTAAACAAGAAAAATAAGGATTAGATCGGGGGCTTTAAACGTGGCATTATACTGTGCAGGAGGCACTAACGTGGCATTATACTGTGTAGTGGGCACGACCATGGCATTACATGATGTGGGGAGCAACTTGCATGGCATTATACTGAACGGGGGCATTAAGGAACATTATATTGTGGGTACTGACATTAGTGCTCCCACACAGTAAAACACCACATTATTGTTCCTCCTCAGTATGCTCCTTAGCAGGGCTGTTTTAGCACATTGGTGGGTTCAGTACATTGATTTCATAAGTGGGCTCCCCCCATCACCACCACTTAGGAATACCTGACTTGCACAAATTATAATGTCCCATTAGAGGCCCTAACACAGTATAATGCCTCCCTAGTGGCGCCTTACACTATAATGTCCCCCACCAGCTATCCTCACAGTTAATGTCCCCATCCATCTGTCCCCAGTTTAACCCTGTGCGTGCAAATTGAATAGGGGCTTACATAAGAGTATAATTTTCTATCTCCCTATAAAAATTGTAACGCTAATGAGTAATTATAATCCCTATACCTAACTAATGTGATAACTAGGGCCCTGTTCAGATTGGTTTAACACGACCTCTTTATTGCTCACATATTATGGACACAACCTCTGAAGTTCCTGCGGTTCATCATTACTGGTGTTAGAGAGTCTGATGAACTACTGGAAGTGCAGGGGTTTCGTTTGTACTGTGGGTGCAAAAAAAAAAAAGCAGACCCATCCATCTGAAAACTGCCAAAAACTGGGATTTTAAATGGGTGACAATGTGTTATGTGACTGATGGAACTTTGCCGCTTGTCAGAAATGTTTTATTGTTTTATACGTTCATCGCTAGTGATAATCGCTACTGCTATTATTTTAGCGTGTAACGGATATCGCTAGAGAGGCGATCGGCATATTTTACTCTAGAAAGATCAGGTATGGACAGGACAGGGACAGTGAAAAAATGTAAACTTTATTGGTGACTTTGTGTATGTGTTGTGTAAGTGTCTGGTGCAACTCTTTTGGCACTACGACCTCAACGATGGTAAACATCTCGGTCACAGCACCAATAAACTTCCTGGTTATGTGATTAGGCTCAGAGGGGTATTACATTATCCCTCTATATGACAATCAGAGAGCAAAAGTATAGTATGCTCCCTGATTGATAGGAGAGGGGATAACATCTTAGCTCTAAGATGCTGCCTGAGGCAGGAGGGGGGGCATTTCAGAGCCCCCTGTCTCAGGATCTGTTAGGGCCACAAAGATGCAACTGGATTCATTTTAAAGATGAATCTCATCTTTACAAAGATACCAAGATCACCATGATAGACCTTACAGATTCAGAGCAATTCACTGTTAAAACGATGTCGGGAATTGAGATCTGCATTGGGATTTCAATGCCAGACATCATTTTCACGAGCGAATCGCTCAGGATGTGTAAGGACGATCATGGAGATCTTGGTACCATTTTAAAGATGAGATTCTTATCTTTAAAATGAATCCAAGTGCTTATTTATAGCTTTAACCGATCCTGAGCAATTCGCTCAGGTACAGTAGTGAAGCCGGCAATTACCAGCTTCACTACTGTACATAGACTGTGCAGAAGCCGGGTGCTGCCGCAACCATCTTCCGGCGCTTATGAAATTTTAATAGTAGTATAATGTTGTACCGTGTTAGCCATTGAAAGTAGTGGAAGAGTGAAGAAATCAGGCGATACCTTTTAGAGGCTAACTGAGTATATTTATAAGTAAGCTTTCAGGAGTAC
The DNA here is from genome assembly GCA_947044405.1 of Leptodactylus fallax. NCBI lineage: Eukaryota > Metazoa > Chordata > Amphibia > Anura > Leptodactylidae > Leptodactylus > Leptodactylus fallax. The sequence continues at coordinate 33,041 of CAMRHE010001723.1, forward strand.
TAGCTAGCTCCCTTCATCACACCATGTCTGATGAAGGGAGCTAGCTAGTACTCCTGAAAGCTTACTTATAAATATACTCAGTTAGCCTCTAAAAGGTATCGCCTGATTTCTTCACTCTTCCACTATGAAATTTTAAGGAAGCCGGATGGAAAAAACGCTGCAGGTAGCGTTTTTCCATCCGGCTGAGGCACAGATCCGGCGCCATAAGGCGCCAGAACTGATGCCTTTTCTGCCAGAACCGATCCCATAGAAAACTACGGGATCCGTCCTGGCATCAGTTTCCTCCGGCTTGTGTGCACCACGCCGGAGGGAAACTGACAGCTGCGCCAGACATATGTGAACGCACCCTTACATCTTGTGCATCTTGTATATATTGTTTGATATGTTAATTATGTTAAATTGTAATGTCTGTTTTGTAAAGTGCTGTGTAATATGTTGGTGCTATATAAATAAAATCATTTACTATATATATATATATATATATATATATATATATATATATATATATGAGTTTGTCTGTCTGTTCTTTATGTGTGACCAAACGACTGGACCGATCCTCACCAAATTTGGCACACAGGTACATCAGGTGTCCGGGAAGACATACAGTTCCTGAGATACAGTATTAACAAAAAATGACCTGCATTAGTCAATACAAGCCTGCAAGTCTTTCACTCATATTCCAACTGCCATACACATGGTCACATGTCCCTTATCAGCCAATAGAAGCTCGCAGGCGCTTACTGTCCTCAGACACACAGCTTTACTCCAGGTTTCCATAGCAACCAAGCTATGACCTGTATTAGTCAATAGCAGTTTGCAGGTCCTTAAATATTCAGTCATATCACATGTATCAGCCAATATAAGTTCACATTTAATTTACCAGGTTTCCATAACAACACAGCCATAGACTGTACCTATACTAGACTCCCATACTGGCTGTCAAGTACAAAACCGGCCAATTCTTATGGGGCCACTACACAAACAAAAATGAAATATACCTGTGCCAAGCCAGGTCACCCCACCGCACAAACCGCAATCCTGCACACACTATTATGCTCCATAGTGGCCCCTACACACAATATTATGCCCCACAGAGGCCCCTTCACATAGTATTATGCCCCATTGTAGACCACCCAAGAACAATTATTATATTATGGGGTCTTTTCAGACCCCAGAGTATAATGATCAGAGACCCAGGGGAGGATGGATGACTAGGATGTCACCAAGGAGGCCCGAAGCCTGCTGAAGCGCAGGAGAGGTAAGTAACATTTTTTTATGTTCCCTCACCTCCCCTGGGCCTCAGATCCTTATACTCTGGGGCCCTCCAATGTCCCGGGCCCTGTGGCAGCCTCTACCGCTGCTATCCCGGTATTTACGCCACTGACTGGACTGCCATACTGGATGTCAGCATTCTAATAAATTGAAACGTTTTTAAACTACTCATGCCTCCTGCAGCAAAATGCATGGCTGCTGCTCGAGCTAATGACAACTTTCAGCAGACCCAAGCCCGTCTCCAATCTGATAAGGTATGTCACAGACCACAGTGAGCTGCTGAAACTCCCCAGCAGACCCAAGCCCGTCTCCAATCTGATAAGGTATGTCACATACAACAGTGAGCTGCTGAAACTCCCCAGCAGACCCAAGCCCGGCTTCAATCTGACAAGACACTGTCAGCCACATGCACACAACTGCACTCCATGTTTCCATAACAACCCAACCATTTTTCTTCACTGCTGTAGGTCAACTTTAAAGGAGCAGAGCGCTGTGGATGTGGATTTGCAGGTCCTTAAATATTCAGTCATATGACGTGTATCAGCCAATATAAGTTCACGTTTCATTTACCAGGTTTCCATAACAACACAGCCATAAATACTGTAGACTGTACCTATACTGAACTGCCATACTGGATGTGAAGTGCAAAACTGGCCAATTCTTATGGGGCCACTACACAAACACAAAATGAAATATACCCGCGCGAAGCCGGGTCCTTCTGCTAGTCCTCTATAAAGTTTCAAATGAACATTGTGAAGAACACAGTTTGAGATTATTCTAATTGACATTTAGATGTATCAACAATGTGACATTATTTCCTCCTGTATTCAATACACAGTTTCTGTAACTTTGAACAACAATACTGATCTTGAAAATGTCCAGTATGGTTGAATGGTTTATATGACATCAGGGACACAGCTGGATAAATGGTGCATACATGAAGTCATGCTGTGAAATTCTCACAATAAAATGGATGTGATGACATCTAGTGGTGTAGGTTAGAGCATATATTAGAGCATTATTTACCATTGGTCATAGGTGTGAATGTTGTCTTAAGTCCATTACAAGGCAATTACCGTATTAATGAATTTTTCATGAATGGAGATTATCTAATTAATTGACTCCACAAACTACTGCTCCAGTGTCTGATGCAGCACAAACCCCTGCTCCAGTGCCTGTGACAACACAAACCCCTGCTCCAGTGCCTGTGACAACACAAACCCCTGCTCCAGTGCCTGTGACAACACAAACCCCTGCTCCAGTGGCTGTGACAACACAAACCGCTGCTCCAGTGCCTGTGACAACACAAACCCCTGCTCCAGTGCCTGTGATACCACAACCTTATGCAGCTGAACCTACCAATACCCAGGAGAAGAGAAGAATCAAGAAGTAATTGTCTCGGATGAAGACTGGGCTATCTTCTACAACTACATTGATTAAAGAATTGTTTGTTTACCTTCATTTAAATTATGCTCTGTTAGATGTGAGTTTACTAACATTAAATGAAAATCATCAATGTAGCTTTTTTTGTGTACTCTAGACTAAAGCAAAATTAGTAGAACTATTTTAACTCTAAAAAATGCATCTAAATAATAAAATAAAATCCAGCACATTAATGCAATTTGTTGCACGCACATAAGTTTTTGCATACACTTGCACTGCAAATGAATGCAGTCATGCTAGATGCCAAATTCTCAGGATCTTCTTACTTTTGCAGAGTAACAGAATACAAAGAGGAAGTGGCTTGCCTGTGGATATTTGCAAAAAGAAATCATACATAAACATACAAAGAGGTGGTATTCACAGAGCCAGGGGCGTAACTAGCAAAGACTGGGCCCCCCAGCAAACTTTTGACATGGGTCCCACCCCACGGCATAGCACCCCCTTTGCTGGCCCCCACACAGTATAACACCACATTTACACACACTATAATGTCCCAAAGTGGCCTCCAGACAGTATAATGTTCCATAGCAGCCCCTCCACATGGTGTAATGTCCCATAGCAGCCTCTCCACACAGTATATTGTCCCGCAGTGGCCCCTGTTCACAGTAATACATCCCGCAGTGGACCCAGCACACAGTATTAAGCCCTGCAGTATTCCCTGCACACAATATTTCGCCCTGCAGCGGCCCAAGCACACAGTATTACGCCCCCACAGTGGCCCCTGCACACAGTATTATGCCCCCACAGTGGCCCCTGCACACAGTATTATGCCCCCACAGTGGCCCCTGCACACAGTATTATGCCCCACAGTGGCCCCTGCACACAGTATTACGCCCCACAGTGTATCACCCATGAACTATTATTGCACTTTGGGGTCTTTTCAGACCCCAGAGTATAATGATCGGAGGTCCGGGGAGGTGACAAACATAAAACCAATGTTACTTACCTCTCCTGTGCTCCGATGCGCTCCTTCCTGCTTTCAGGTCATTTCAATGTCTGTACAGACATCAAGTAGGCCAGGCCGGCATCGCGAAGCATAATGACACCGGCATAGCCCATGTGACGTAACCAAAGAGGCCTGAAGCCTGCCAGAGCGCAGGAGAGGTGAGTAATACTAGTTTTTATGTTTTCTCACCTCCCCATGGCCTCCGATCATTATACTCTGGGGTCTGAAAAGATCACGGAGTACATTAATAGCAGTATTTGTCGGGGGTTTGCGGGCCCGCAGCCTCACTTAATGATTCCCACTTCCAATTCCCACTTCCTTCGGAAGTGGAGGCGGCCGTGAGCAGGAGCGGCGATTGGTATGTATATAGGGCCCGTTACCTGCTGGGGTTACTCCGGGAGGTAACGGCCTATTAAAAAAAAAAAAAAAAAAAAGAATCAGGGGCCCGCCGGGCTCCCTAAGCTACCGCTGCTACCCCGGTATTTACACCACTACGCAATGCACTTATGACCTAATAAAAACTGAAATCCAGCATTTATGACATGTGCTTGCCAACAGTCCCAAATTTGCCAGAACTGTCCTGAAGTTTTGATTACAATCCAGGTAAATTCAGGCATATTTCAGTCTCAAAAGCAGTGATGTTCACACAAATACCACTAAAAGGGCTGGGTTTATCCAAACCCCATCCAAAATAAGTGGTCCTTTATCTTTTGAGGCCACCCTGGGGGTTGAACCAAAAAAATCCCTATTCCCCTGACTGAAATGTTGGTAAGCATAATGATATTATTAGAAATGGCTGCATGTATTTGCCTAATTCAAGTTTCCAGTTATTTCATTAACTGCAAAATTAGAATGTTAAATTTAAAGAAGTAGTCTAGGAAGTTGTATTTTACTTCCTCTGGAACCCCAAAGTCCAGTGTGAAGGATCCGAGTTTACCAGGGCCTCGGGCCTGGCCTTACCTGCAATCACTTCGATTGCCTCACACCCACTTTCCGTGAATGTAGGTCCGGTAGAGGATAATACGCAACACAAGCCTCCTAAATTTTATATATTTATTAACCCCTAACTGGGTCGATACTAGACACTCAACACATACATAGAATACATGCAGCGGTTAACAAGCAGATACAAGCGAAAATAGCATAACACGGTACATCAAAATAAAAATGGGGATTGTAAGGGTTAAAACATAATTTGTATTATATTCTATAACGCAGTATACAGAAGACAAAGGGTGAAATGTTCTCCATGCAGACTAAATAGTTTAGTGATAGAATATAGTCTCAGAGTCTGGGAAGAATATCAACAGTTCTGCTGTTCTCAGAGATGTACCATTCTCAGGAAAGATAAGGAGAACATTTAGATTAGGTGAAAAGGAAACATCTGGGGTGATGGGAAACTGTGAATCTGCCTAGCAGCGGAACCGGAAAGACCAAATATGTACATTGGTCACATGACTGTTGTGTAACCAACTTGCCTTTAAAACTTGTATGAACTATACAATAAACGAAATCATTCTTACTAGACACTTGGGTGTGTCTGTAGTTTGTTTTCCTCGAGCTCGATATTGTTCTTTATTTAATTAGGATTACGGTGACATCCATCCCGGGGGAACTTAACCCCCGACAGGATAAAAGAAAGAAAAGAATATATATCTGAGTGATACCACACACACAAACGCTGTCTATCCTCTATCCCACCGCTGTCACCACTGTGAAGGATCCGAGTTTACCAGGGCCTCGCGCCTGGCCTACCTGCGATCGCTTCGATTACCTCACACCCACTTTCCATGAATGTAGGTCCGGTAGAGGATAGTACGCCAAACGAGCCTTCTAAATTTTATATATTTATTAACCCCTAAATGGGTCGATACTAGACACTCAACACATACATAGAATACATGCAGCGGTTAACAAGCAGATACAAGTGAAAACAACATAACACGGTACATCAAAATAAAAATGGGGATAAAAGAAAGAAAAGAATATATATTACCAACACCAGCTTGTGCAGGTTATCTCTGACTTCCAATAGTTGTCAGGGCCCTTATCTTGTGGACGTTCAGTAGCAGATGACCTTAGTTGGGTAAAATGGCAGAAGACCTCTGGAAAAAGCAGTTAGTCCATTTCTCTGAGCCCATGTGGTAGGCTCAGAGCAGTCTTGGGCAAAGCATGTGTTGCTTACATGCAGTGATACCTCTTTTAGAGTCACAAAATGGCCTCCAGTTTGGCTCCTTAGGCCGCATGGCAGCCAGCATGGCAGCCACATGTTGGTCACATGGCTTCCGCCACAGCTTGCCTCCAAGAAGCGTGCATCTCCAAATTCAGACAACAGACCCTCGCTCAGCCTGGGCAGAGCCCTTTTGACTCCCCTGGTCTCCTCCCTGAGTGAGGTCACCAGGGGGAGAAGCCCCGCCCCCTCTCTACATCTCTCGGAATAACTTTTCAGTATAATTCTATGCATGATGTTTATAGAGTCTGGCTGGTAGTATAATGGGGTTCCTAGCGAGATCCCCAATACATAGACTCCAAGTTTGACACTCCAGCTCCCTTTGGGTAAGGAGATCAGTGCCTGCACCTTTCCTGGACTTTGAACGGTGTTATGTGTATATTCTGAGCGTGCGCCTTGACCTGACACATCTGGGGAATTTGTCAGATCGACAATAAGATGTTCCCCAGGCCAGATATCGTCAAAAAACCATAATTCCTTAGAACTAATAACGGTGCCACTGAGTCTCTCTGGGATATGCGGATCGTTTGCATAAAGCATCCTGTCTAAATGAACCCCCGCTGGGTTAGTGAGGATGGCAGTCTTATGCAGATGAAGGCCTTTGACCAAACGGCTGATTGCTTCAGGGACAGGACAATAGACCTGAACTAGAGAGTAGCTTGACCACTTTCCAGGTGCTCTTCTAAGCCTGATTCTAGGCACCAACCCCCGCTGTGCAGCAATATAGATCAATATTGATATCCTAAGACTATACATGCACCTAATATCATCACATCCAGTGAAAAACAAAAAAATAAATCACAGAGGAAGTAAAATAAAACTCCCTTTTCATGTTACAACAAATTGGTCTAATTTGCTAGAAATCTAAGAATTGTCCATTACATTCCATCTTGTTAAAGACATGCAAGGAACATGTTTAAAAAAAAAAACTTGGAATCTAGATAATGTTTTTACTTCTTCTGAAGAAGATACCTGATTCCACTGATATATCTTAAAAGTGAAAGCTTTAGATAGCAGGTTAGCAGTAAAATGGATTTTCCTGATAAATATTAAAATAACTTCGGACCATCATGCAAAGAGAAAACACAGGCAAAAAACACCTGATGAGGTCAAAACTACAGGTACTGTACCACAAGAGGAAATACAAATAAGTGCCCTTGAAGATTACGCTGTAATCTCATCTGCTGTATCAGATACAAGCTTTCACAGGAACAAATTAAAAAGTTTCAACATTTTTTTTTTTTTTTGAAGAATAAAAAGTTGGAACTGTAATAGGACATGTTTTTCCATAAAATGAGAATGTCTTGATTTAATATGACAGGGTTAGTGTCTTACTGACCAGTCTGTATGCATTCCTTGCTGTCCATCTATAGATAATTTCTGTTACTGATCAGTTGCTAAAAATTCCTTCAATTTTTTGTCTCCCATAAATAGTCATGTTATGACCAGACAAACCCAGTCCTGGAAGCCCCCTCACCTCCCTCCAAAGGTACTATAAAACTCTATGGTATGCTACATCTTGTTGTATTCATAAGAATGCTCAGCAACCTTTGGAGGTCATCGAATGAGATGGGTGTATATTAGAGCATAATATACAATGGGGCCCCCCCACCCATTTCATCCTGTGAGCTACTACATATAATTTGTAACTGCAGCTAAGTATTATCTTTCCGAACAACCAACCTTGACCTTCCATAGAGCCACCACCCTACGCAACCATTTAGCACCTAGTAGACTTCGCCCCCTTAACACCCAGAAAAATACATGCACCTCACTACCCACAACCAAAGGGTGTTCAAATGTGGACATTCTACGTGTGCTTGCTGCCCCAACATTAAACACAAACCTACGTTTGTTGGTTGTTCGGAAAGATGCTTCTGTAAGTGTGGGTCACTTAACAGAACTTTTCAGTGTTGGGAGAGTATGGACCGGATTTTTTTTATGGACCTTCATGTATTACCATCTCACACGACTGATTATGCATAAGTCCCTCAATTAATTATTAATTTCTGTAGACATTTTATGTCACACCAATATATGGCAACCATATTTTGTATTTTATATTTGTTTTATATCCACTGACTTATTTATTCGACTACTGGATTTTATGAGGGGCCCTCAGCTTTGTGTTTGTCCCTGGGGTTTGTCACTGTCCAGGTCTGCAAGGGTAGCACATAGACTGTGACCATGAGAATGTGATTTGGAATTAAATTAATGTCCCACTCAGTGGCGTTAGCACAACAATTGTCTGCCCAGAGATCACAGCTGAACAGAGCTTATACCCTTATTGAAGAGTTGGAGAACCACAATCGCAGAAGGAACTTCAGAATTAAAGGCCTACCTGAGTCCTGGGACACACTGAGTGGTATCGCCATTGAATTGCTAACAGACCAGCTTGGACAGGAGAGAGGTGGCAAGGTAGAGTTAGAGAGGGAACATAGGGCAACACAGCCAAAGCCATGGCAAAATGAAGCACCTATAGATGTCATATGCGGTTTGCTCTCCACATAGGACACCACTGAGATTCTCAATGTGGCTCATGATAAAGGCTAACATATACTGATGCAAAATTAAATCTCTTTCAAAACATTGCTCTGTCTACACAAAACAGCATGCAATGAGACTATTCCTGGATGTGCTACATCAGCACGGTATCATATATGCATGGCTATTCCCTTTGGGGATCTCTGTTCAGAAAAATGGACGAAGAGTCAACATACACTCACCTGAAGATCTGTCTTCGGCATGTTTTTTTTTTTTTTTTTTTTTTTTTATTTAAATTTTTTATTAAAGTTTTCAAATAAAGCACATACAGAACACGCATTACATACCATATAATTGTACAAGCTTAGTGTAGTAGCAGAAACAGGTATGACAAAGAATCATCACATTAACCACAATGTTACTACGAGACCATTAGTCGGCCATGAGCCTAGTAAACTCTTATATATCCTATCGTGGTCCAGTGCGATGCGGTTCCGAGGTGGGGGGGAAGGGGGGGTGTATTAGTAAGGGGAGGATAAAGAGGAGAGAAAAAAGAAAAAGAAGGAGGGAGAGGTCTACCTATAGGAGGAAGAAGTGAAGATAATGAGAGAAAGTGTGGGGTAGGAGGTAGAGAGAGGAGGAAGAGACAAGAAGACGTGAGAGAAGATAGAGCTCTGTGTCAACTCTCTTCTGGGCGAGCAGGTTCCACTTCTATAGCCGTTCCTTTCTAGGTGGGCCATACTGTGTCTAGCGGGGTCACCCAGCTGTACGGACCAACCATGGGGACCATATCTTCAAGAAGCGCTCATGTGTTCTGTGAGACCAGCTCAGCAGTTCTTCGAACCGAGCTAATTGATGCATCTTTTCTTCCCAGAGGGCCACAGGCGGAGTCCTAGGCTGAAGCCAAAACAGTGGTATGGTTGATTTCGCTGCAGCCAGGAGGTGAGAAATGAGACAGTTTCTGGATGGCCTGTATTCGGCAGATGGTATGGACAAGAATATCATGGCTGGGGCGAGCGTGAAGTCAGGATTCCCGAGGGAGCGTATACGGTCTTGGATCGCCGACCAAAAAGGCCGGATAAGCGGACAGGTCCACCACAGGTGCAGGTAGGTTCCTGGCTGTTCCGAGCACCTCCAACATTTATTGATGGCTGTCAGATTTTTCTGGAAGAGCCAGTCTGGTGTTCTGTACCAGCGAGAGAGTAGCTTACTGTATAATGGTTCTCTTGGAGACGAATACACTGTGAGAAACCGTGAGAGTTGTGTAGGGAAAATTCCACCTCTTCCCTCGACAGCTCGAGCTTTAATTCCTTCTCCCATGAAGTGATGAATGCGGGTTTATAGAAAGAAGTTGGGTCTACAAATTGATGGAGCAGGCGCAAAGTCTTTCTCAATATTCTAGTTTTTGACATGAGAAGTTTTTCAAATGCAGTCAATTCACAGCGGCTATTCAATTTGGCCCACAGAGATGGATAGGCTTCTACGGTATTTCCAAGCAAATGTGGTATCAACCCCAACGGGAGGAGCGGAGAGGGGTGAGGGGCCAATTTGGAGTTCAACTCGCTCCATGTCGCTGAGGCACCCTGTAGAACCGGGCAAGATTTCGCCACTTTGTTCTGAGAGAGTGTCGGAGTCCAAAGAGCGGCAGTGTAGGTTATTGAGAGCAACTTCTTCAGGAAACCTGCTGCGATAGGTGTCTGCAGTGGTGAATCTAGCCTCTTTGCTGCCTGAGGCGGACTATAGAAAGACGCCCCCCCCCCCCCCCCAAAAAAAAAAAAAAAAATGAGTTTCCATGCTACTAGTTTAACACACTGTTATCGTCGCACAATATACACAATACACAAAGTTATAAAACAGTTTTTAAGAATTCTTCTTCCTGTATTACTTCAGTATCAGATCAACAACACGGCATTAACAATGAAAGTAACTTCACACATCTTCTGCTTGTTGGATGGACGAACCCACGTGGCCCCCATTCTCTATAATAGGAGAGCCGCAGATAGCTGAGTACTGGACTTCGGGTATCTTTGGCACTCCCATTGAAGTGAATGAGAGCCACGCGGGTTCGTCCATCCACCAAGTGACACACCTATATATATGGCTGCGGTCAGGCTGAATTCCCCCCTAGTGGGGGGGAAAAACCCAATTCTCAGGCTCAGTGGGGTCTCAGCAGACAGACCCCCATCACTCAGGTATTTATCCTCTATCATTTAGGTGAATACAGGGCAGTAACATTCTGTGACTTACAGGTGACGTCTCTGACTAATCCTTCACATTTCCCTTCTCTTCCCTCTGGACCGCCATGACCACTTCTTCCAGCTGTGACTTGTCTCTGTAAAGGTTGCAACACAGACATCTTTGGCTCCTCACTTTTCCAGGCATCCAACCCACATTGTCCTCACCTACACAAAGCCCCCATCCTGCTGCTACCCCCAATTATATAATATATGATATAACCCCCCCATAATGAATAATACCCCCAAGTGCATCTTTATATTAATAATGTCCGTGTGTACCTTGTATAAATAGTGCTCCTTATTAATAATGCCCCAGGTGTTAACTAATTAAAAGGTTTTCCAGGTCATTAATAAACTAATCAGTGGGGTTCAAAAACCCAGGACCCCCACTGATCAGCTGTTTGAATGGTACCTGTGTAAGCGCCATGACCGCTTCTCTGTTTACATAGTGTATTTCATCTCATAGCGGCCATGTAATGTAACTGCAGCCTCGTCCTGTACATGTCTACAGTATGTGACAAGGCTACAATTACATCACACGGTCACTATAAACAGACAGCGTATAATATAAACAGGTGCCATAGCCCATGTTTATAGCGCCCCATTTACACACACTATAAAGTTCCACAGCAGCCCCTGCACACAGTATTACACAGTGTTATGGCCCGCAGCGGCCCCTGCACACTGGATTATGCCTCTCAGTGGCCCCTGCACACGGTATTATGCTCCATAGTGGCCCCTGCTCACGGTATTATGCCCCGCATTGGCCACTGCACACGGTATTATGTTCCGCAGCAACTCCTGCACACAGTTTTATGCCCCATATTGGCCCCTGCACTGGTATTATGCTCCATAGTGGCCCCTACACTTGTATTATGCTCTATAGTGGCCCCAGCACACGGTATTATGCTCCATAGTGGCCCCTGCACTGGTATTATGCTCCAGAGTGGCCCCTGCACAGGGTATTATGCTCCATAGTGGCCCCTGCACAGGGTATTATCCTCAATAGTGGCCCTTGCACTGCTATTATGCTCCATAGTGGCCCCTGCACTTGTATTATGCTCTATAGTGGCCCCTGCTCTTGTATTATGCTCCAGAGTGGCCCCTGCACAGGGTATTATGCTCTACAGTGGTCCCTGCACAGGGTATTATGCCCCATAGTGGCCGACCCATGAACTATTATTATACTCTGGGGTCTTTTCAGACCCCAGAGTATAATGATTGGAGACCCAGGGGAGAATACAAACATAAAAATCAGAGTTACTTACCTATCCTGGACACAGGTGCACTCCTTGCAGCTTTCGGCCCTGTTTAATTGCGCACACACATCACGTGATCAGGCCGGCGACGCGACCTGATGACGTCACCACAGGCCTCAAGCCTGCTCGGAGTTACATCGGATCGCAGGAGGTGAGTAACACTGTTTTTTATTTTCCCTCACCAACCCTAGGCCTCCGATTATTATACTCCGGGGTCTGAATAGTAGTATTTGCGGCTCGCGGCCCAACTTACCGATGCCCATGGCCGCTCACAGTGGCATCCACTTCCCTTTCTGCGGCCCATAGCAGAAGGGGAAGCGGGGGGCGGCCACGAGCAGACGCGGGGTAGGTAAATAAATAGGCCGTTACCTGCCGGGGATACTCCAACAGGTAACGGCCTATTTATATATATAAAAAAAAGTTATACTCACCTGCGATGCCTTGATGCAGCCGCCGCCGCCTCCTCCTCTTGTCCGCGACGTCTGTGTCTCAGCGTAGGCGGCGTGATGACGTCATTGTGTCGCCGCCTGCGCTGAGATGCGACGTCTTGTAAACCAGCCCAGGACAGGCCGCGCTCAGCTCTGTTTTTTTTTTTTTTTAAAGCGGCCTGTCCTGGCTGGTTTACATTAAATAGTAAAATGCCGCACCCCCGGACAGTGCCGCCTGAGGCGGCCGCCGCCTCACCTCGCCTCATTAGCGGTGCGCCCCTGGGTGTCTGTAGGGGCGAAGTAAGTTCGGCCCACCAACTCAGTTGCACGGCTTTATAGTATTTTTGGGGGTCTGGAAGGCCAATACCCCCCGCTCGTCTTGCTTTAGTTAGAAGCGACCAGGCCAGTCTAGGAGTCCTCTGCCTCCAAA
>CAMRHE010001724.1:0-20000 GCA_947044405.1 Leptodactylus fallax
GCCTGTGCCCCCTCAGGTGCGGAATCCGCTGGTCCTTCTCAGCCCATAGCTGCAGCACCCCATAATATAGCACCGGTCCTCAGACGGACCACTAGGCCAAATGCTGGTATTCCCCCTGTTCGGTATGCGCAGGATGAGTTTGTTTGGCCTGCCATACATCGGTATACTACCACCCTGTGCATAAAAGCACAACCCTCTGGATATACAGTCATAGGCAGGGACTGCCAATCTTAAAGTGGGGGGGGAATATGTAAGAGACAGCCAATGTTGTCCTAAGCTTTATTTGTCTGTATAAACTGTTAATGTTGAATGTATTTCTGTGATTCTGTTCCTTTAAGACAGCAGCCATTGTAATTGTGACATGATGCTGGAGTGAGACCCCCCCTTTTATGTCAGCCTGCCTGTTCTGCAGACAGAGTGTGAGCAGAGAAGCAGGAAGTGACGAGACAGAGAGCAGCAGCCATCTTGGCAAGTGTTGTATTGAACTGGTGTGGAGATTTTTCTGTACAGCTAAGCTGTATCTTGGTCCAGAGACAAACAGAGTGTAAAGAGACAACAGGACTAGTGAGTCCACGTGAAAGGAACTGTGCTCAGTGGCTGATCAGTGAGACTGACATTGTGACTGTGTATATGGATACCACAGATAGAGACTCGCAGTGCTGTTGATGTACTGGACAGCACCTGCTAAACCCCGGCTTACAACCCAGCTCAGTGTATGGATTCGGCAGGACTGTCAGTGTGCTGAGTGGAATCTGCTGTTGGATTACATTGCATTCATTGGGTTTCCCTGTTAAAGAGGACTTCATTTCTCCCAAGATCCTGATAACAGTGAGGAGAGGACGCTTCACTATAAAAGAAAGGACCGACTTTGGGCCCCACCGCGCGCTTCTACGGACTGTAAGCGGTCCACCTGGACCACTGGGGAAAAGGGGGTGCACCCAAATGTGATGTCAGGGTCAGTTAGGGATAGTTTTGAGTATATTGTTCATTCAGTGTCCATACTGCAGAAGTGGACAGAGTAAAAGTAGAAACCATTGCAGAATTTGCCTTGAAATTGTTCATGCTATATTGTATATTTTGCTTGTCTTTATCCCTGTCATTTTACCTTCAAATAGCCTTTATTAACTTATAGTAAATATATATTTTTTTCTTGAACTACCGCGTGTGCGTTCATTTCTGGTTGCGGAGTCCAAACCACCTGCCTTGCTCTCGGTTCACGGGGGGCCCCACACGGATCGGCCGCCCTGGCCCCTTTGCAGAGAAACAGCCCCCAAATTGGCCCCCCCCCCCCCCTGCCCGCCGGGGGTGGTGTTTTTCGGACACAACACACAACTCCCCCTCCCCCCCACACAACCCGTGGTGTTTCTACCTAAAACAACTCTTTTCTTTTCCCTTTACAATATACCCTATCCCCTTTTCTCTTATCCATCGGGCCAAATGCTCTCTAGCAAACTTCAGACGGGCCCGGATATGTACTGGCTTAAGCAGGGGGACACGTCTGGCACTGCGGGATCTGAGTCCCTGGCGGCGTAGTGTGTTACTGACGGTAGCCTTTGTTACGTTAGTCCCAGCTTTCTGCAGGTCACTCACTAGGTCCCCCGTGTGGTTTTGGGATTTTTGCTCATCGTTCTTGTGATCATTTTGACCCCACGGGGTGAGATCTTGCGTGGAGCCCCTGATGGAGGGAGATTATCAGTGGTCTTGTATGTCTTCCATTTTCTAATTATTGCTCCCACAGGTGATTTCTTCACACCAAGCTGCTTGCCTATTGCAGATTCAGTCTTCCCAGCCTGGTGCAGGGCTACCATTTTGTTTCTGGTCCTTCCACAGCTCTTTGGTCTTCACCATAGTGGAGTTTGGAGTGTGACTGTTTGAGGTTGTGGACAGGAGTCTTTTATACTGATAACAATGTCACACAGGAGCCATTACTACAGGTAATGAGTGGAGGACAGAGGAGCCTCTTAAAGGAGAAGTTACAGGGCTGGGAGAGACAGAAATTTTGTTTGTTTGTAGGTGACCAAATACTTATTTTCCACCATAATTTGCAAATAAATTCTTTAAAAATCAGACAATGTGATTTTCTGGATTAGTTTTCTCATTTTGTCTCTCATAGTTGAGGTCTACCTATGATGACAATTACAGGCCGGCCTCATCTTTATAAGTGGGAGAACTTGCACAATTGGTGGCTGACTAATTACTTTTTTTTCCCCACTGTATATAAATGTGGCGGCCCGCTCACTGTCACACCAATGTCATTGTATCATAGGAAGCTTCCAAATCTACATACTGGATCATTTCCTCACGGTTTTCTAGATCTCTGCTTGCTGTCATTCATTCTACTTACTCCTAGTGGATATTATTCTGAGTATGGTCATGATGTACATGATGTGATGTACACACAGGCAGGGCCGGTTTTAGACAAAGTGGGGCCCTGGGCAAAATTAAAAGCGGGGCCCCAAATGCTGATATGCAAACACCATCGTCTTCCAGTGACAACCCCTATAATAACGCCTCCTTTCTGCCAACAAAAAAGTAATAACAAGCCCCATTTACCACACACAATTCAAATAACCACCTTTGTACCAACTAATAGATTTTTGCACCCAGTCATCAGTTATTATAGCGCCTCCTTATAAATAATAGTCTCTGCTTATAAATAATATTACACCTTATCAGTAATAGCGCCCTTATAAATGATAAATAGTGCCCTGTATCAGTAATATCCCCCTTATCTGTAACAGTCACCCCCTAAAAATAATACTGCTCCCTTATAAATAATAGCCCCCTCATAAATAATAGTCCCCATTATCACTAATAGCCCCCTTTATAAATAAGCCCACTTAACAATTATACCCCCCTTATAAATAGTTCCCCTCTTATAAATAATAGCTCCCTCTTACAATGGATGCCTTATATATAATAGTTCCCCCCTTATAAATAATACCCCGTCTTATAAATAATAGTTCCCCCTTATAATAGCCCCCTCATATTTAAGTTTCCCAATTATACATAGTAACCCACCTTATATATAATAATTCTCCGTTATACATTGTCGGACTGAAGGGCCCCACCCAGCAGCTTCCTGCTAATAGCCTACACCGCGGCTCCTTCACTGAAGTCTTACATATGTGCTGACTATCCTGTGTTACTGAGTATGTTCCCAGTATAGTCAGCCCCTATAGTACTGTGCAGGCCCCAATAACTCCATGACGAGTTCATGCACAGTACTGTATGGAGAATGACATGGCCATGGGGCACTACACGTATGTGCAAGATTATAGTGAGGGAGCTGTGATGCAGACATAGCACACAGGGCTGCCAGCAGGAATTGTGAGCCCCCCCCCCACACAGTATAATGCTCCACATGGTATATAATGCTCCACAGTATAAAATGCTCTCCTGAGCCCTCCAGTTTCCCCACATGGTATATAATGCTCCACAGTGACCCCACACAGTATAAAATGCTCCCCTGAGCCCCCCATAGTGGCCCCACATGGTATGTAAGGCTCCACACAGTATAATACTCCACAGTGGCCCACACAGTATACTACCCCTTAGTGGCCCCAGATAGTACAATATGCTCCCCAGCAGCCCCACACAATATAATATGCTCCATACAGTATAATATGCACCCCACAATGCCCCCCAGTATAATGCTCCAGTGGCCTAACACAGTATAACATGCTCCATAATGACCTCCACACAGTATAATATACTCCCCAGAGGGGTTCCCCAAGTATAATGCTCCACAGTGGTCCCCCACAGTATAATATGTTCCCCACAGTCTCCCCCCAGTATAATGCTCTACAATGGACCCACAGAGTATCATATGCTCTCGAAAAGCCCCACACAATATAATACACTCCACAGTGGCCCCACACAGTATAACAGGCTCCCCACACTGTCCCTTCCCCCAGTATAAAGCTCCACAGTGGCCCATAGCATAATATGCTCCCCAGAGGGCTCCCGCTAGTATAATGCTCCACAGTGTCCTCTCGCAATATATTACGCTCCCCAGAGCATCCCCTAGTATAATGTTCCACAGTAGGCCCCACACAGTATAATATGCTCCACAGAGGGCCCCCTAGTATAATGCTCATTAGTCCCCCCCTGAATAATGCCCCACAGTGGCGCCACACAATATAATATGCTCTGCTGATGGCCCCCCCAGAATAATGCTCCACAGTGACCCCACTCAGTATAACATGCTCCAGAAATGTCCTCCACACAGTATAATATAATGCCCAGAGAAGTTTCCCCAGTATAATACTCCACAGCAGCCCAAAACAGTATAATATGCTCTCCAGAGCCCCCCCCCAGTATAAGGCTCCACAGTGGCCCAAAACAGTATAACATGCTCTCCAGGGCCCCCCAGTATAATGCTCCACAGTGACCCCACACAGTATAATATACTGGGTGGCCCCTCTGGAGAGCATATTATACTGTGTGGGGAAACCGTGGAGCATTATACTGGGGGTGTGTGAAAGATCCTCAGTGCGCCAACACCGCGTTGGCCAACACCGCGTTGGCCCACACCTGAGTCTTCTTTCATATAAAACCACACTCACCACCAGTGAGTGTTGGGTTCACAAGATAAATACAAGACAAGCTTTCTAAATTTTAGATATTTATTAACCCCTAAATGGGTCAGTATTAACATCTAACACATGCAGTTCAGAACAGATATGTAGATATATGCAAGCATTAACAGTTACTAGTTACAAGATACAGTGCAATAAAATAAAAGGGAATAAAGGTGAAATAATTACTTTACCACACATGTCCTTGATGTGGTTCTGTAGTCCAACACTCACACATGCTCTGGTATATGTGAGTAACCAGTGGAGGCTTCTTAGCATGTGGCATCACCACAATAATCCAGCCTGCATGCTCTTCACAGTGGTCTGTCTGTGATCTCTTGTAGTCTGTCTGTAAAAAACTCCTGTAGTCTCCTGTAGTCTGTGATGGTCTGTAATAATCCCCTCTTACCTCATCTTTTATACCCTTGATGACACCACCCAGAATGAGGTCATCAACAACAGCAAGTCTGATGGATTAATCCACTCAAGTCCAGATTCTTTGTAAAGAGCTGAGACCAAGGGAAATGATACAATGTTATCAACCATGTCTGATCTACCAGTGCAGACTGACCAATGCATGTTTATTTGATCACTCAGGGCTGTGTATGAATTCAATGGAGCCCTGCTGGGATGGATACAAAGCCCTATTGTTTCAGTCCGGCCACTATTGGCAATATACCTATGAGTAGGCTGTGCACTTTATGAGTAAAGAGAACTAAGAGAGAAATACGCTACCCAGAGACCAAAATACAGCTTTGAGTTATAGCCATATGTGAAAGATCCTCAGTGCGCCAACGCCGTTTTGGCTCACACCTGAGTCCTCTTTCATATAAACCACACTCACCGCCAGTGAGTGCCGGGTCCACAAGATAAATACAAGACAAGCTTTCTAAATTTTATATATTTATTAACCCCTAAATGGGTCGGTATTAACATCTAACACATGCAGTTCACAACAGATATGCAGATGTATGCAAGCATTAACAGTTACTAGTTACACTATACAGTACAATAAAATAAAAAGGAGTAAAAGTGAAATAATTACTTTACCACACATCTCCTTGATGTGGTTCTGTAGTCCAACACTCACACATGCTCTGGCATGTGTGAATAACCAGTGGAGGCTTGTTAGCATGTGGCATTAATACAATAATCCAGCCTGCATGCTCTTCACAGTGGTCTGTCTCTCAGTAATAGTCTCTTGTAGTCTGATCATAGTAAGCAGCAGCATTCCAGCCTGCATGCTCATCACAGCAGCCTCTCCTCATGGTCTGCCTGTGATCTCTGTAATAACTCTGTAGTCTGTGATGGTCTCAGCCCAATCTCCTCCCATTGCCTCTTACCTCATCTTTTATACCCTTTATGCCACCTCCCAGAATGAGGTCACCGGCGGCAGCAAGTCTGATTGAATAATGCACTCAAGTCCAGATTCTTTGTATTGAGCGGAGACCAAGTGAAATGATACAATGTTATCAGCCATATCTGATCTACCAGTGCAGACTGGACAATGCATGTTTTTGTTTGATCACTCAGAGCTGTGTAGGAATACAATGGAGCCCTGCTGGGATGGATACAAAGCCCCATTGTTACCATGGTGCTACTACTGCCAATATACACCTAGGCTTATATCTGCACACATTATGAATAAATGCAGGTAAGAAGGGAGATACTATACCCAGGGATCAAAATACATCTCTGAGTTATAGCCATATTTAAGCAGAATCATCACACCATATTTAAGCGGAATCATCACAGGGGGGCTCTGGAGAGCATATTATACGGTGTGGGGCCACTGTGGAGCATTATACTGGGGAGGGGGCCCTCTGGAGAACATGTTATATTCTGTGGGGCCTCTATGGAGTATTATAAAGTGGGGGGGCTCTGGAGAGCATGTTATATTCTGTGGGGCCAATTTGGAGAGCATATTAAACTGCATGGGGCCACTGTGGAGCATTATACTGGGGGGCCCCTCTCGAGAACATAATGCTCCAAAGTGGCCCCACATAATATAACATTATCTCCAGAGCCCCCCCCCCCCCACACATTATAATTTTCCACAGAGGCCCCACAGAATTTAATATGCTATCCAGAGGGCCCCTTCCCCAGTATAATGCTCCACAGTGGCCCCAAACAGTATAATATGCTATCCAGAGGGGCCCCCCAGTATAATGCTCCACAGGGGCCCTACAGTGCTATTATATTATATTCTGGGCTCTCTTCAGACCCCAGAGTATAATAATCAAAGGCCCGGGTGTGATGATTCTGCTGAAATATGGCTAAAACTCAAAGCTATATTTTGGTCTCTGAGTAGCGTACCTGCTTTACTCATAAGGTGCGCAGCTCTAATCCTAGGTGTATGTTGTCATAATGTGGCCACACTGTAACAGTAGGGCTCTATTGTATTCCTATACAGCCTGAGTGATCAAAGAAACAATAGTGCATTGTTCAAGCCTGGGCTGTTGATCAGACCTGGCTGATAACATTGTATCAATTCACTTGGTCTCAGTTCTATACAAAAGATCTGGACTTGATTGTATTAACTCATCAGACTTGCTGTTGCCGGTGACCTCATTCTGGGAGGTGGCATAAAGGGTAAAAAGATGAGGTAAGAGGTCTGTGGGAGGAGATTTTTTGTTAAGGAGATTATGCTATGGAGTTGAGACAGACCATCACAGACTACAAGAGAACACCATGAGGAGATTTTTGTGATGAGACTATTGGACTAATGCTGAGAGACTGTAAAGAGCATGCAGGCTGGATTATTGTACTGTGATGCCACATGCTAGGAGTTAATGCCACATGCCAAGAAGCCTCCACTGGTGACTCACACATGCCATGTGTGAGTGTTGGACTATAGAACCACATCAAGGACATGTGTGGTAAAGTAATTATTTCACCTTTATCCCTCTTATTTTATTTGTACTGTATCTTGTAACTAGTAACTGTTAATGCTTGCATATATCTGCATATCTGTTCTGAACTGTATGTGTTAGATGTTAATACCGACCCATTTAGGGGTTAATAAATATATAAAATTTAGAAAGCTTGTCTTGTATTTATCTGGTGAACCCGACATTCACTGGCGGTGAGTGTGGTTTTTATATGAAAGAAGACTCAGGGGTGGCCACAGCGGTGTTGGCGCACTGAGGATCTTTCACATCGAGGAAGGTAAGGAAAAATAACAAACAGTTATACTCACCTTGCCTTACCTCTCCTGGGCCTCCTCGCGGTGCTCCGCTATCCCCGCCGGCGCTGGCTTCTTCTTCTCTGCAACTGATGTCACGCGTTGTGGAGGTCACCTCTGAGGCCTGTGATTGGGCCTCAGCGATTACGTGAGGCAAGCTGTCAGCATGCCCCACGTGATCGCTAAGGCTGAGGCCTGGCCTCAGCGGGGATGTCCAGAATGCCAGAAGATGACTCCGGACACAAGGACAGGTGAGTAAAACTGTTTGTTATTTTTACTCACCTCGGAAAGGGGCCCTGCGGTCCCTTTCTGTTATTGTTTTGCCCGGGCCTGACTCCGGGATCCGGAGTCATCAGGTTCCGGATCCCGGCGACCCCTTTGGGGACGGGGCCCTGGGCAATTGCCCAGTTTGCCCCCCCCTAACACCGGCCCTGCACACAGGTGCACGGCTCGTTATAGTCACAGCTCAGTAATTAGACATCTGTCTTTAACGAGCCGTGCACCTGTGTGTACATCACATGACCATACTCAGAATAATATCCACTAGGAGTAAGCAGAATGAATGACAGCAAGCAGAGATCTAGAAAACCGCGAGGAAATGATCCCTGTACTGTGACATCACTGTGTGTATTATCCCTGTACTGTGACATCACTGTGAGTATTATCCCTGTACTGTGACATCACTGTGGGTATTATCCCTGTACTGTGACATCACTGTGTGTATTATCCTGTACTGTGACATCACTGTGTGTATTATCCCTGTACTGTGACATTACTGTGTGTATTATCCCTGTACTGTGACATCACTGTGTGTATTATCCCTGTACTGTGACATCACTGTGTGTATTATCTCTGTACTGTGACATCACTGTGTGTATTATCTCTGTACTGTGACATCACTGTGTGTATTATCTCTGTACTGTGACATCACTGTGTGTATTATCTCTGTACTGTGACATCACTGTGTGTATTATCTCTGTACTGTGACATCACTGTGTGTATTATCTCTGTACTGTGACATCACTGTGTGTATTATCCCTGTACTGTGACATCACTGCGTGTATTATCCTGTACTGTGAGATCACTGTGTGTATTATCTCTGTACTGTGACATCACTGTGTGTATTATCCTGTACTGTGACATCACTGTGTGTATTATCCTGTACTGTGACATCACTGTGTGTATTATCTCTGTACTGTGACATCACTGTGTGTATTATCTCTGTACTGTGACATCACTGTGTGTATTATCCCTGTACTGTGACATCACTGTGTGTATTATCCCTGTACTGTGACATCACTGTGTGTATTATTATTTTTTTTTTTTTTTTTTTTTTTTTTCCAAGATGGCGCCACTGGAGTGGCTGCCAGCTACAGCAGCTCTGAGACTCTCTATCTTATTTTTCTTTCTATGACTCGTTTTGTACCTCTCTACTTAAGGACTTTGCACTATGAAACACACACAAAGACTTGGACCCTTGTGATACTTTTTTTTTTTTTTTTTTTGTTTTTATCTGTCTTTGTTCTGCTTGAAAATGGGATCTTTTGTGTATGCAGACAATTCCTTTGTCTATACAAGAGAGGAAATTCTGCAGCTCAGAGGCACAGCAGGAGGGCATACCATCTGGTCACACATCCCCCGTGAGATTTGGAGAAAGAAAAAGCGGGTGAGGGGATGCAGAGCAGGAACTCTTCAGAGGATTAAAAAGAGGCGTTACCAACCAGCTGTTCCCTCCATCATCATGGGCAATGTGAGATCTCTTGCAAACAAGATGGATGAACTAACAGCGCTCACCAGGCAGCATCAGGAGTTTCGGGCGTGCAGCATGATGCTACTTACAGAGACTTGGCTCACTGAAGTTACTCCTGACCCTCTGGTCTCCTTGGATGGTTTTAAACTCCTTCGGGCAGACAGGACAAGGGAGAGCGGTAAGAGGAAAGGAGGAGGGCTGGCAATGTTTGTGAATAATAGATGGTGTAATCCTAGGCACATTGTGATTAAGGATCAAACTTGCTGTAAGGACATTGAACTATTAGCTGTGAGCATGAGACCTTTCTACCTACCAAGGGAACTATCACATGTCATCATGATAGCTGCATATGTCCCCCCCCTCTGCGAAAGCTGACGCTGCCTGCGAGGTCCTACAAGCCACGCTGAGCCAGTTACAGTCTCAGCACCCCCAGGCCCTCTTTCTTCTGTCGGGTGATTTCAACCATGCCTCTCCATCATCCACACTGCCCAGTTTCACACAGTATGTAACCTGCCACACAAGAGACAACAAAACACTGGACTTGTTCTTTGCCAACGTGAGGGATGCATACAACTCATCAGCCCTACCGCCCCTGGGGAGATCGGATCACAACCTAGTACATCTCCGACCTGTGTACAAGCCACTTGTACGTAGAGAACCAGCTGTCACCCGCACAGTGAGGATATGGTCCGAGGAGAGTGATGAGGCTCTGAGGGATTGTTTTGACACAACCGCATGGGAAGTTCTGCAGGATTCTTATGGGGAAGATATAGAAGGACTCACACACTGCATAACGGACTACATTAATTTTTGTGTGGACAACACAGTACCCACAAAAGTGGTGAGGTGCTTCTCCAACAACAAACCATGGATTAACTCTGATATAAAAACACTACTTAAGGAGAAAAAGATGGCATTCAGGACAAGAGATAAGGAGGGGTTGAGGGAAGTACAAAAGGAGCTGAGGCATCAAATCAGGCAGGGAAAATCCAGTTATAAAGAAAAAATGGAAAAGCAAATGGAAAGAAAAGACATAAGGGGGGTCTGGGAGGGGCTTAAGTCAATTTCGGGTCATAAACAGTCTGTCTGCCAGATTGAGGCAGATGTTAACTGGCTTAATGAACTAAACCTATTCTTCAACAGATTTGATCACACACCAGCTCCTCCCACCCAGTATGTCCTTCAGCTCCCCCCACCACAATGACTTCTCCCCATGCGGCCACTTCCCAACAGACCAGTAAATCCAGAAATCCATCTTTATCTGGCCACAGTCTGACCTTCACACGGGCCCAGGTGAGGAAGGAGATGAAAAAGATCAAGGCGAGGAAAGCCGGAGGGCCAGATGACATCAGTGCAAGGCTAATTAAGACTTGTGGGGACCAGCTGTGTGGTATAATTACATATATGTATAATATGAGCCTGAGGCAGGAAATAGTCCCTGAATTATGGAAATCTTCTTGTGTGGTACCAGTTCCAAAGAAACCCCACCCTATGGACCTCAACGACTACAGACCTGTAGCACTGACATCCCACCTGATGAAGATCTTGGAGAGATTGGTTCTCACACATCTCCGCCCTCTAGTGAGCCCCGCTATGGACCCACTCCAGTTTGCTTACCGGCCGGGCATTGGGGTAGATGATGCCATCATCCATCTTCTGCACAGGGCTCTGTCTCACCTGGAGAAACCAGGGAACACAGTGAGAATAATGTTCTTTGACTTCTCCAGTGCTTTTAACACCATACAGCCCAGGTTATTGAGGGACAAGCTGGGCCTTGCTGGAGTGGACCACCACCTCTCCAACTGGATCCTAGACTACCTCACAAATCGACCTCAATACGTGAGAGCCCGAGACTGTGTGTCAGGTACAGTGATCTGCAATACGGGGGCACCTCAGGGTACGGTTCTCGCCCCTTTCCTCTTCACACTGTACACTGCAGATTTTAGGTGCAACTCATCCAGCTGCTACCTACAGAAGTATTCTGACGACTCTGCAATAGTGGGTCTCATCACAGACGATGATGACAGGGAGTACAGAGAACTGAACCGGGATTTTGTGGACTGGTGCCACCGGAACCACCTGAAGATTAACGCGGGGAAGACCAAGGAGATGGTGGTGGACTTCCACAAAGGCAGAAGCCCTCCTAAACCAGTGGACATCCTGGGGACGGGCATCGAGATTGTGAACACCTATAAGTACCTGGGTTTGCTCCTTAATAATAAGCTGGACTGGGCAGATCATATGGAGGTCCTGTACAGGAAGGGCCACAGCAGGCTCTACCTGCTTAGGAAACTGAGAGCCTTTGGAATCCGGGGGGCACTTCTTAGAACTTTCTTCAACTCGGTAGTGGCATCAGCCATCTTCTTTGGAGTGGCCTGCTGGGGGAGCAGTATATCAACCAGGGACAGAAATAAACTTGACAAGCTGATTAGAAGGGCCAGCTCTGTCCTGGGGAGCCCACTGGACCCAGTGCAGGTGGTGGGTGACAGAAGGATACTGTCCGTGGTGAGCTCCATGCAGAAGAAGAAGTCCCATCCCATGCATGAGACTGTGATCGCGCTGAGCAGTACTGTCAGTGACCGACTGCTCCACCCTAGGTGTGAGAAGGAGCGCTATCGGAAGTCTTTCCTCCCCCACCGCGGTTAGGCTGTACAACCAACACCGACCTAAGCGGAGATCATTACACACAGAGAACTGAAATATCTCTCTGCCTGTTATATCCCCCCCCCCCCCTGCTACGTCCTATCTGTCTGTCTGCTATCAATGTAATGCCTCTCACCTTGGAATATTCCTGTACATGTTGTATTTGTATTTGTATCTGCTTATCTTTGCGGCTGTAACACACTGAAATTCCCCCTTTGGGGGATTTATAAAGGAAATTATTTTCTCTGTTTTTTGTTACTTTTTTGTGTTTTTTCTCTGTTTTGTGTTATCTTTGTGTGTTTAATCTTTCTTTTTTGTTATTTTTTTGTGTATAATCCCTCTGTTGTGTTATTTTTTTGTTTTTTTTTTTGTTGTGTTTTGTTTTTGTTTTTTTTTTCTTTTGTGTTTTTGTTTTTTTTTTTTTTTTTTTTTTTGTTGTTGTGGTTGTTGTTTTTTTTTTTTTGTGTTTTTTGTGTGTTTGTTTGTTTTTTGTTTTTGTTTGGTGTGTTTGTTTTTTTTTTTTTTTTTTTTTGTTGTGTTTGTTTTTTTTTTTTTGTTTTTTTTTTGTGTTTTTTTTTTTTTTACTGGGTGACATCACTGTGTGTATTATCCTGTACTGTGACATCACTGTGTGTATTATCCTGTACTGTGACATTACTGTGTGTATTATCCTGTACTGTGACATCACTGTGTGTAATATCTCTGTACTGTGACATCACTGTGTGTATTTGTATGTATAGATCTGACACTATGAATACAATTCCTCTCCTCTCAGTAATATCCTGACTATAGAGTCCATATAAAGAAGCCTCCTGGTGTCTCATATACACAGTATATACAAGTATATACTGCACAGGATACAATGAAGATTATAGTGAAGCCTGATGATGAGAGTATATGACAGTACACGGCAGTGTATAATGTGAGTTTCCTATAGGTGGCGCCTCCTCTATCTCAGGTGTAGCAGACAGCACTGACATCTCCTGTAATTGGCTAGACACAGCGCTACCCATGTCCAGTGGTTGTCTGTGGTATTGCAGTTCAGGTCTGTTCTCCTGTCTGTGTGGCTCTCTGCAGTGGTCAGTTGTGATTCCTGGCAGATTTAGTGACTGGATGGGCACTCAGGTGGTTTTCAGGGCGGTTTCCTATGATCAGATAGGAATGGGATCGATGGTTTTAATGTTATGGCTGCTCAGGCTATTTACTTTGGTGTATAGCGCCATCCTATTCCGCAGGCAGACCCTGAACCTGACAGGTCCGTCTACTTTCCCACCGCCAGCCACCATCGTATGTACATATACACATTGCACATAGTCATTACTGATCCGGGCACCGATCTAATCTGTATTATATAGACGGGCTGCGTCCTGCAGGAATCCCGAGCTCAGGATGTACAGTATGGCGCTATAACCTGTCCTGCAGGATGTACAGTATGCAGCTATAACCTGTCCTGCAGGATGTACAGTATGCCGCTATAACCTGTCCTGCAGGATGTACAGTATGCCGCTATAACCTGTCCTGCGGGAGGTACAGTATGCCGCTATAGCCTGTCCTGCAGGATGTACAGTATGCAGCTATAGCCTGTCCTGCGGGATGTACAGTATGCCGCTATAGCCTGTCCTGCAGGATGTACAGTATGCAGCTATAGCCTGTCCTGCAGGATGTACAGTATGCCGCTATAGCCTGTCCTGCAGGATGTACAGTATGCAGCTATAACCTGTCCTGCGGGATGTACAGTATGCCGCTATAGCCTGTCCTGCGGGATGTACAGTATGCCGCTATAACCTGTCCTGCGGGATGTACAGTATGCCGCTATAGCCTGTCCTGCAGGATGTACAGTATGCCGCTATAACCTGTCCTGCAGGATGTACAGTATGCCGCTATAACCTGTCCTGCAGGATGTACAGTATGCCGCTATAGCCTGTCCTGCAGGATGTACAGTATGCCGCTATAGCCTGTCCTGCAGGATGTACAGTATGCCGCTATAACCTGTCCTGCTGGATGTACAGTATGCCGCTATAACCTGTCCTGCAGGATGTACAGTATGCCGCTATAGCCTGTCCTGCGGGATGTACAGTATGCCGCTATAGCCTGTCCTGCAGGATGTACAGTATGCCGCTATAGCCTGTCCTGCAGGATGTACAGTATGCCGCTATAGCCTGTCCTGCAGGATGTACAGTATGCCGCTATAGCCTGTCCTGCGGGATGTACAGTATGCCGCTATAACCTGTCCTGCAGGATATACAGTATGCCGCTATAGCCTGTCCTGCAGGATGTACAGTATGCCGCTATATCCTGTCCTGCAGGATGTACAGTATGCCGCTATAACCTGTCCTGCAGGATGTACAGTATGCCGCTATAGCCTGTCCTGCAGGATGTACAGTATGCCGCTATAACCTGTCCTGCGGGATGTACAGTATGGCGCTATAACCTGTCCTGCAGGATGTACAGTATGGCGCTATAACCTGTCCTGCAGGATGTACAGTATGCCGCTATAACCTGTCCTGCGGGATGTACAGTATGCCGCTATAGCCTGTCCTGCAGGATGTACAGTATGCCGCTATAGCCTGTCCTGCGGGATGTACAGTATGCCGCTATAGCCTGTCCTGCAGGATGTACAGTATGCCGCTATAGCCTGTCCTGCGGGATGTACAGTATGCCGCTATAGCCTGTCCTGCGGGATGTACAGTATGCCGCTATAGCCTGTCCTGCGGGATGTACAGTATGCCGCTATAACCTGTCCTGCAGGATGTACAGTATGCCGCTATAACCTGTCCTGCAGGATGTACAGTATGCCGCTATAGCCTGTCCTGCAGGATGTACAGTATGCTGCTATATCCTGTCCTGCAGGATATACAGTATGCCGCTATAGCCTGTCCTGCGGGATGTACAGTATGCCGCTATAGCCTGTCCTGCGGGATGTACAGTATGCCGCTATAACCTGTCCTGCAGGATGTACAGTATGCCGCTATAGCCTGTCCTGCAGGATGTACAGTATGCCGCTATATCCTGTCCTGCAGGATGTACAGTATGCCGCTATAACCTGTCCTGCAGGATGTACAGTATGCCGCTATAGCCTGTCCTGCGGGATGTACAGTATGCCGCTATAACCTGTCCTGCAGGATGTACAGTATGCCGCTATAGCCTGTCCTGCAGGATGTACAGTATGCCGCTATAACCTGTCCTGCGGGATGTACAGTATGCCGCTATAGCCTGTCCTGCAGGATGTACAGTATGCCGCTATAGCCTGTCCTGCAGGATGTACAGTATGCCGCTATAACCTGTCCTGCAGGATGTACAGTATGCCGCTATAGCCTGTCCTGCGGGATGTACAGTATGCCGCTATAGCCTGTCCTGCAGGATGTACAGTATGCCGCTATAGCCTGTCCTGCGGGATGTACAGTATGCCGCTATAGCCTGTCCTGCGGGATGTACAGTATGCCGCTATAGCCTGTCCTGCAGGATGTACAGTATGCCGCTATAACCTGTCCTGCAGGATGTACAGTATGCCGCTATAGCCTGTCCTGCGGGACGTACAGTATGCCGCTATAGCCTGTCCTGCGGGATGTACAGTATGCCGCTATAGCCTGTCCTGCGGGATGTACAGTATGCCGCTATAACCTGTCCTGCAGGATGTACAGTATGCCGCTATAACCTGTCCTGCAGGATGTACAGTATGCCGCTATAGCCTGTCCTGCGGGATGTACAGTATGCCGCTATAGCCTGTCCTGCAGGATGTACAGTATGCCGCTATAGCCTGTCCTGCGGGATGTACAGTATGCCGCTATAGCCTGTCCTGCGGGATGTACAGTATGCCGCTATAGCCTGTCCTGCAGAATGTACAGTATGCCGCTATAACCTGTCCTGCAGGATGTACAGTATGCCGCTATAGCCTGTCCTGCAGGATGTACAGTATGCCGCTATAGCCTGTCCTGCAGGATGTACAGTATGCCGCTATAACCTGTCCTGCAGGATGTACAGTATGCCGCTATAACCTGTCCTGCAGGATGTACAGTATGCCGCTATAGCCTGTCCTGCGGGATGTACAGTATGCCGCTATAACCTGTCCTGCAGGATGTACAGTATGCCGCTATAGCCTGTCCTGCAGGATGTACAGTATGCCGCTATAGCCTGTCCTGCAGGATGTACAGTATGCCGCTATAACCTGTCCTGCAGGATGTACAGTATGCCGCTATAGCCTGTCCTGCAGGATGTACAGTATGCCGCTATAACCTGTCCTGCAGGATGTACAGTATGCCGCTATAGCCTGTCCTGCAGGATGTACAGTATGCCGCTATATCCTGTCCTGCAGGATGTACAGTATGCCGCTATAACCTGTCCTGCAGGATGTACAGTATGCCGCTATAGCCTGTCCTGCGGGATGTACAGTATGCCGCTATAACCTGTCCTGCAGGATGTACAGTATGCCGCTATAGCCTGTCCTGCAGGATGTACAGTATGCCGCTATAACCTGTCCTGCGGGATGTACAGTATGCCGCTATAGCCTGTCCTGCAGGATGTACAGTATGCCGCTATAGCCTGTCCTGCAGGATGTACAGTATGCCGCTATAACCTGTCCTGCAGGATGTACAGTATGCCGCTATAGCCTGTCCTGCGGGATGTACAGTATGCCGCTATAGCCTGTCCTGCAGGATGTACAGTATGCCGCTATAGCCTGTCCTGCGGGATGTACAGTATGCCGCTATAGCCTGTCCTGCGGGATGTACAGTATGCCGCTATAGCCTGTCCTGCAGGATGTACAGTATGCCGCTATAACCTGTCCTGCAGGATGTACAGTATGCCGCTATAGCCTGTCCTGCGGGACGTACAGTATGCCGCTATAGCCTGTCCTGCGGGATGTACAGTATGACGCTATAGCCTGTCCTGCGGGATGTACAGTATGCCGCTATAACCTGTCCTGCAGGATGTACAGTATGCCGCTATAACCTGTCCTGCAGGATGTACAGTATGCCGCTATAGCCTGTCCTGCGGGATGTACAGTATGCCGCTATAGCCTGTCCTGCAGGATGTACAGTATGCCGCTATAGCCTGTCCTGCGGGATGTACAGTATGCCGCTATAGCCTGTCCTGCGGGATGTACAGTATGCCGCTATAGCCTGTCCTGCAGAATGTACAGTATGCCGCTATAACCTGTCCTGCAGGATGTACAGTATGCCGCTATAGCCTGTCCTGCAGGATGTACAGTATGCCGCTATAGCCTGTCCTGCAGGATGTACAGTATGCCGCTATAACCTGTCCTGCAGGATGTACAGTATGCCGCTATAACCTGTCCTGCAGGATGTACAGTATGCCGCTATAGCCTGTCCTGCGGGATGTACAGTATGCCGCTATAACCTGTCCTGCAGGATGTACAGTATGCCGCTATAGCCTGTCCTGCAGGATGTACAGTATGCCGCTATAGCCTGTCCTGCAGGATGTACAGTATGCCGCTATAACCTGTCCTGCAGGATGTACAGTATGCCGCTATAGCCTGTCCTGCAGGATGTACAGTATGCCGCTATAACCTGTCCTGCAGGATGTACAGTATGGTACATGTCAGGTATCTGGGGAATGGAATCCAGTCTGCGTGTTTGGTATGCCCGGACTTGTAGACGTGTTTGGCATCTCTTACCAGGTCTATCACACCTAGATGTGGTACCCAATGAGAATATACCCCTTAATGCATGTTATTAGGCCGCCCTGTGACAGGTGGGAGGTTCCCGTAGGCAGGGCTGAGGGGGTGAGGTACCCGGACTCAGTGTCAGATCTTGGAGCTACAGCTCTTCTACCCCAGCCGGGCTGACTTTCATATTCTTTGCTCTTTTTTACCCAGTGCAGGTGGTGGGTGACAGAAGGATACTGTCCGTGGTGAGCTCCATGCAGAAGAAGAAGTCCCATCCCATGCATGAGACTGTGATCGCGCTGGGCAGTACTGTCAGTGACCGACTGCTCCACCCTAGGTGTGAGAAGGAGCGCTATCGGAAGTCTTTCCTCCCCACCGCGGTTAGGCTGTACAACCAACACCGACCTAAGCGGAGATCATTACACACAGAGAACTGAAATATCTCTCTGCCTGTTATATCCCCCCCCCCTCTGCTACGTCCTATCTGTCTGTCTGCTAGTAATGTAATGCCTCTCACCTTGGAATATTCCTGTACATGTTGTATTTGTATTTGTATCTGCTTATCTTATCTTTGCTGCTGTAACACACTGAATTTCCCCATTGTGGGACTATTAAAGGACTATTATTATTATTATTATTATTATTATTTTATTACATTAATAAGATTTTCCTCGGTCCTAAATGTTGACACAATTCTGAATGTGGCTGAGCCTTGTAACCTACTTGTGCGTGGTTGGGGGTAAATTGGTGTCTCGCCTCCCATAAGTGGTGTCAGTTATTTGTGTGACTGTAGGGGGCGCTTCACTCCTGGGTGGCCCCTCTTATATGGTGAGGGTCAGTCGTGTGACTGGTGACTAAGGAGGACGGACTGGTCGGCAGATATTTCTCTTCCTTCACTTCATGAAATATGCTATTAACCCTTCTGTTTCTGGAAGGAATCTTCCCCTAGTGATCTATAGACAAACTCCACACCACATCCCAGTGTAGACACGGCCTTATATAGCTCATCCCTCACCCGAGGACAAATCTCCAGTCAGTTCCACATAGGACATTTTTTAGGACTTTCTTTGGATTTTTTCAGCCATAGATAATATGTTTTTGGGTTTTTTTGCACGTCTTGGGCTGGAGCTGAACCTCTTCCTCTCTATCGATGGCGTGCTCAGGATATCGCTGAGCTCTGCAGTTTCTCCGCTCTGCAGCCAGAGGCTCCACAAGTATCCAAAGCAACAAATAACCGCAACTAAAGAGCAGAAAAAGGAGAAGGCGAGATTATGTCAGACGTGTAAGGGTAAGGAAATAAGGAGTGGTATAAGTGTGAGCGATATTACTGAGGGAAAGGTGAGCTAAGAACCAAGCAGAAGATACTGAGAGAGATAGATGTGACATAGATAGATAGATAGATAGATAGATATGAGATAGATGTGACATAGATAGATAGATAGATAGATAGATAGATATGGGATAGATATGATATAGATAGATAGATAGATAGATAGATAGATAGATAGTGATAGATAGATAGAGATAGATAGATAGATAGATGATAGATAGATATGAGATAGATATAGATAGATAGATAGATATGAGATAGATAGATATGAGATAGATAGATATGAGATAGATATAGATAGATAGATAGATAGATAGATAGATAGATAGATAGATAGATATGAGATAGATAGATATTAGATAGATAGATAGATATTAGATAGATATGAGATAGATATGAGATAGATATGAGATAGATAGATAGATAGATAGATATGAGATAGATAGATAGATATTAGATAGATAGATATGAGATAGATATGAGATAGATATGAGATAGATAGATAGATAGATAGATAGATAGATATGGAGATAGATATGAGAGAGATAGATAGATATGAGATAGATAGATAGATAGATAGATAGATAGATATGAGACAGATAGATATGAGAGAGAGATAGATATGAGATAGATAGATATGAGATAGATAGATAGATAGATAGATAGATAGATAGATAGATAGATATGTGGGCAGACGTATGTGGGTTTGTATACAGGGGCGGTGGAGGTGGGGCGGGGGGGGTCTGGTGGATGGGGGGGGGGACCTTCCTCTCTCCTTCTCCCTCTTCTCTCCCTCTCTGTCTCTTGCACCTTCCTCTCTCCTTCTCTCGGGTCCTCTCCCTCTCTGTCTCTGCCTTGCCCTCTCCTTCTCTCTCTCTCTCTCTCTGTCT
>CAMRHE010001724.1:42500-45716 GCA_947044405.1 Leptodactylus fallax
AAGAAAGACTGAGAGGTGACGGACGGAGCGAGACCGAGGAGAAGGTGCAGCGGACATGACACAAGGTAGGAGACTGTATACAGTGTCTGGTCACTACTCCATGGTATATAGCGGTGTCATCCTATAGACTGTGCACAGGCTTCACATCTCTGCTGCTATATAAAAGTGGTGTATTATATGGTGTATGATCGGCTATCATGCTGCTATATACCTGCAGTATTGCTATATAATGTACATTTTTTTCTATATACCTACGGTGTACACTCTGCTGCTATATACCTATGGTGTACACTCTGTTGCTATATAACTGCGGTGTACACTCTGTTGCTATATACATGCGGTGTACACTCTGCTGCTATATACATGAGCTGTACACTCTGCTGCTATATACATGCGGTGTACACTCTGCTGTTATATACATGCGGTGTACACTCTGCTGTCTATATACATGTGGTGTACACTCTGCTGCTATAAATGGGATACAGCAGGTCACTCTGCTGCTATATACATGCAGTGTACACTCTGCTGCTATATACATGCGGTGTACACTCTGCTGCTATATACCTGCGGTGTACACCTGCGCTATATACCTGCGGTGTACACTCTGCTGCTATATACCTGCGGTGTACACTCTGCTGCTATATACCTGCGGTGTACACTCTGCTGCTATATACCTGCGGTGTACACTCTGCTGCTATATACCTGCGGTGTACAGTCTGCTGCTATATACCTGCGGTGTACACTCTGCTGCTATATACCTGCGGTGTACACTCTGCTGCTATATACCTGCGGTGTACACTCTGCTGCTATATACCTGCGGTGTACACTCTGCTGCTATATACCTGCGGTGTACACTCTGCTGCTATATACCTGCGGTGTACACTCTGCTGCTATATACCTGCGGTGTACACTCTGCTGCTATATAACTGCGGTGTACACTCTGCTGCTATATACATACAGTGTACACTCTGCTGCTATATACCTGCGGTGTACACTCTGCTGCTATATACATACAGTGTACACTCTGCTGCTATATACCTGCGGTGTACACTCTCCTGCTATACAGTGCTGGCCAAAAGTATTGGCACCCCTGCAATTCTGTCAGATAATACTCCATTTCTTCCAGAAAATGATTGCAATCACAAATGCTTTGGTAATAATATCTTCATTTATTTTGCTTGCAATGAAAAAACACAAAAGAGAATGAAAAAAAAAGTCAAATCATTGATCATTTTCCCCCAAAAAATCCAAAAATGGGCTGGACAAAAGTATTGGCACCCTCAGCCTAATACTTGGTAGCACAACCTTTAGACAAAATAACTGCGAACAACCGCTTCCGGTAACCATCAATGAGTTTCTTCCAATGCTCTGCTGGAATTTCTCCAGGTCCCTGAGATGTGAAGGGCGCCTTCTCCAAACTGCCATTGTGAGATCTCTCCTTGGGTGTTCTATGGGATTCAGGTCTGGACTCATTGCTGCCACTTTACAAGTCTCCAGTGCTTTCTCTCAAACCATTTTCTAGTGCTTTTTGAAGTGTGTTTTGGGTCATTGTCCTGCTGGAAGACCCATGACCTCTGAGGGAGACCCAGCTTTCTCACACTGGGCCCTACATTATGCTGCAGACTTCATAATGCCATGCACACGGTCAAGCAGTCCAGTGCCAGAGGCAGCAAAGCAACCCCAAACCATCAGGGAACCTCCGCCATGTCTGACTGTAGGGACCGTGTTCTTTTCTTTGAAGGCCTCTTTTTTTTTCCTGTAAACTCTATGTTGATGCCTTTTCCCAAAAAGCTCTACTTTTGTCTCATCTGACCAGAGAACATTCTTCCAAAAAGTTTTTGGCTTTCTCAGGTAAGTTTTGGCTTTTTTATGTCTCTGGGTCAGAAGTGGGGTCTTCCTGGGTATCCGACCATAGAGTCCCTTTTCATTCAGACACCGACGGATAGTACGGGTTGACACTGTTGTACCCTCGGACTGCAGGGCAGCTAGAACTTGTTTGGATGTTAGTCGAGGTTCTTTAGCCACCATCAGGTCTTTGGAGATGGACTTGTAGCCTTGAGATTGCTCATGCTTGCTCACAATTTTGCTTCTCAAGTCCTCAGGCAGTTCTTTGGTCTTCTTTCTTTTCTCCATGCTCAATGTGGTACACACAAGGACACAGGACAGAGGTTGAGTCAACTTTAATCCATTTCAACTGGCTGCAAGTGTGATTTAGTTATTGCCGCCACCTGTTATGTGCCACAGGTAAGTAACAGGTGATGTTAATTACACAGGCTATATACCTGCCGTGTACACTCTCCTGCTATATACCTGTGGTGTACACTCTCCTGTTATATACCTGCGGTGTACACTCTCCTGTTATATACCTGCGGTGTACACTCTGCTGCTATATAACTGCAGTGTACACTCTGCTGCTATATACATGCGGTGTACAGTCTGCTGCTATATACATACGGTGTACAGTCTGCTGCTATATACCTGCGGTGTACACTCTGCTGCTATATACCTGCGGTGTACACTCTGTTGCTATATACATGTGGTGCACACTCTGCTGCTATATACATACAGTGTACACTCTGCTGCTATATACCTGTGGTATACACTCTCCTGCTATATACCTGCGGTGTACACTCTGCTGCTATATACCTGCGGTGTATACTCTGTTGCTATATACCTGCGGTGTACACTCTGCTGCTATATACATACAGTGTACACTCTGCTGCTATATACCTGCGGTGTATACTCTGCTGCTATATACCTGCGGTGTACACTCTGCTGCTATATACCTGCGGTGTACACTCTGCTGCTATATACCTGCGGTGTACACTCTGCTGCTATATACCTGCGGTGTATACTCTGCTGCTATATACCTGCGGTGTACACTCTGCTGCTATATACCTGCGGTGTACACTCTGCTGCTATATACCTGCGGTGTACACTCTGCTGCTATATAACTGCGGTGTACACTCTGCTGCTATATACCTGCGGTGTACACTCTGCTGCTATATACCTACGGTGTACACTCTGCTGCTATATACCTGCCGTGTACACTCTCCTGCTATATACCTGTGGTGTACACTCTCCTGTTATATACCTGCGGTGTACACTCTCCTGTTATATAACTGCGGTGTACACTCTGCTGCTATATAACTGCAGTGTACACTCTGCTGCTATATACATGCGGTGTACAGTCTGCTGCTATATACCTGCGGTGTA